>JAEAOA010000080.1:355000-422500 GCA_016746295.1 Potamilus streckersoni
GTATATAGCAAAAATACAAATCCCATGCCATCAAGTCAATAAAAGTAGATATATCTACCCGTTTTCTTGTTTTGGAGAGGGGGCTGCTGTTGTTTGAATCTCTCTCTCTCTCTCTCTCTCTCTCTCTCTCTCTCTCTCTCTCTCTCTCTCTCTCTCTCTCTCTCTCTCTCTCTCTCTCTGGGCAACGTACACTAATTTTAAAGCGGCTGGAGAAGCAGGGTCAAGGTCAAAATAGAACTGTAATGTTACCAGCACTCATCTAACAACTATCCAACACGCAGTTACATACTACCCAATACAAAAGAATGAACAAAGAAATTGTAACACACATCATACATATATTTGTTTTTCCTTCTTCGTTTACTTTCTTTGTTCACTGGAATGGATTCTTCTATAGTTTCTTCGACTTATCCTGCTTTTAAATTGCGCTGCTAACATGAGTTCTTCTTCTGCTTCTTCTGCCAAGAATTTTCTAATATTGACATGACCTCCAGTTCGGGAGTAGCAATGATAATAAAAGTGGTAAGATATTGGAGGTTAGCTTGGTACCATTTTAAATTTAAGACAGTTTTTTTTATTGTAATTTATATTTCACAAATTTTGCGCATACGTTGTATTAGGTAAAGATTCAGTTGGTTCTGTTTGCAACCTAAACTCGAGCTACACCGATTGGGAATGGTGACTATATTTTGGTACAATATTTTAAAATGAACATATCACAAAGAAAGTTTGGAATTCTGATTGCTGCTACGTCTGTGCATATGTGTATATACGGTCCTACATATACGGCGTTTGTGTTGTTTTTTTAATCCCAATTATACGGTCCTACTAAATACCGCTAGGCCCGACAAAGCCAGGCAAAGCCCGACAAAACTACACAGACAGACATAGCTTGACAAAGCCACACAAAGCCTAACAAAGCCCCACAAAGCCAGATTTAAAAAGTGTATTTATATTGTTAATTATATTGATGAATCAATTGACTTAGCCGAAAGACCTATTTATACAGATTTAAATGACCGAAAATTGGACGACAAATTTTTAAATCGAATAATGACAAGGTAATACCAAAGTTTGACAAAATCAGATGTAAAATGTTTATTGCTTAATCAATTGTTCTTTACTATTATCGAAAGAAAATGACATTTTTATGTATATCCTAATCATGCAAAGTAAGACAAAGTCATACAAAACCTGAAAAATCCTCACAAAGTCTTACCGAGTTATACAAATCATACTAGTCAAGTGTATTTATATTGTACATTATATTGACAAATAAAGTAACCAGATTGAAAAATTAGTTTTCGACGTCATTATTTCGAATTAAATAACCGAATGGCGTCAAGGTTCGATTTCGAATAATGACAAAATCGTATGTAAAATGTTTATGATTTGATAATTTGTTCATCTGCATGATTATTGAAAGAAAATGCAATATTCCAGTATGTCCTAAGTATACAAAGCCTGACAAAGTCATGCAAAGCATGACAAAGCCTAACAAAACCACACAAAGCCTGACAGAGTCCTACAAAGCCTGACAAAGTCATACAAAATCCGACAAAGCCTGACAATGTCGTGCAAAGTCATATTAGACAAATGTATATTGTAAATTATATTGACGAATAAATAAACCAAATGGAATGACTAGCTTCAATTTGATTATAAATAATGATAAAGTACTAATAAAGTTTAAACAAAACGATATTTGAAATGTTTGTTATTTTATAAACTGTTCACTTGACTGATTATCGAAACACAGTTTGACAATCTCAGCAAATCTTTCGATGTTTCATAAGAAGGCATACAAAGCTTGACAAAGTCATACCAAGTGATAATAAAATTGTTTTCTATTGTTGTATGGTGTTTTTGCTGCATAAATTACAGAAGAAAAATGTTGGATTTACTATGCACGCCATAATGAATGACTGGTAACTGGCAGACGAATTCCAATTTCACTGCATCTCAATAAATGCACACAGGGCATGAGTCTTAATTGGTATGTTTAATATTTTAAAATGTCTAAATAAGAAAATTCAACATCCATTTGGGAAGATATTTGTATAAATTTACATTAAACTAACCGTAATTTAATATTTTAGAATGTTACAATAATGTACAAATAATGATAAAAAATTTTTTGAGAAAATACATGATTTAATATTTAATATAACTCATAATAGTTTTATATGTCTTTGCGCGTCTTTGCAGTGTTTAATAGGACCGATACATCTCGGGGACAAAACTTATTGAAGGCGACACTGCCCCTAAATTAAAGAAACAACGCGCTAATAATTTTAACATTTGCATATGTGGATTTTGGTATAATAAGCATTTTATAAATATTTTCATTTCTTAATTTATGATAGGTGAGTTTCTACGCAAAATTGATACTAAAAACCATTTGAATTAAACATAGATTTAGAAATGAAAATTGCTTCTAACTGCTATTTTGATATGATGTAAGTTGCGGAAGTCTGTCATATGCCGAATTATAATCCATTCCTGGGTCTCAAACACGTTATGTAGAATGAATTTGTCAACTAGATTCAAATTTCATTACTAAATTTCAAGGGATGTAGACAAGCTTTTATTTTTAAACTCTTAAAATTTGCATTACATCTGTTAAGAAAGAGCAAATAATATATGTTGTGAAATACTGTTTATAAACAACCCCTTCTTCCTACATGCCAGCTAGGTATGGAATTGATAAGAAAAATTGTTGACACTTAAATTAATATGCAAGAATAAGACAGAGAACTCATATAAACATTTTCTTTTACAAAATTGATTTAGCAATTATCAAAACAAACACATCTTTTGGGAAAGCCAAATATTAGAATTATAGAAACAAAATCCAGATCCAGTTACTCATTCATACTAATATTAATATCTCGACATAGTAGCTAGTTACTAAAATCCAATGAAACGGACTAAAGTACAAACAAATATAGTCAGATTAAGTTACTTATTTCAATTATCCAATGACTATAATTAAATTTTTACAATTAGGAAAAAAGAAATGCACCTATCGTGATGACACTTTACAGCTGTACATCGGACTCTGTGCAAAATGAAAAATCTGATTTCAAAATTTCTTTTCAAATTGTTCTCGTATTATGAAATGTTTATTATTTTAAAATGTCTATGTCTGATAAACTGTCGTCAGAAATGGTTATTTTTTCCTTTTGGTCACACAGTGTCATAAAGTGGCAAAATAAAAATGTGTATTTTTAAAGTCTAAAAAAAGTTGTTGATCGTTACGTCAAATTTGTGTCCTACTTTCTCTGAGTCTTTGTAGTCCGGCACCATGTACTTTGGTTTGGTTTCTTTGCTAATTTTTGGGGCATTCAACACAGTGTACATACCGTCTGAGGATGTTTCTGCGGTTGTTAATTTAATGTGGGATTTCTGCAAAAATACCATGATTATATTGTCTTTTTCTTCCTGAGATGTTAAATTCCACGATAATTTACTTATTTTACATCGGAATAACTTTGTGTTGAGGATATAGTTGCCTGGCCCGTACAGAGTTCGGAGAAGGTCGACGAGCTGGACCTTCATATAGTTTTTCGGTTTGGTTGATTTGTTCATCAATCTTATATTGCAATATAAATACACCTTCCTAATATGACTTTTTCTGGCTTTGTGTATCTTTGTTATGTGGTATCGAATATATGAACACACACACACACACACATACATACATATATATATATATATATATATATATATATATATATATATATATATATATATATATATATATATATATATATATATATATATATATATATATATATATATATATATATTGACAACTCGTTATAACATATATTGGAAAATTTTATTTTTTGGATAATCAATTGATAAAACAATTTATAAAATAATAACTAGCATTCAAGCATTTCCAACATGATTGTGTCACTTTATCAATTCTTTATGATTGTTCGAAATTCGAATTTTGTTACCCAATTTTTGGTCATTTAAATCTTTATAAATATGTCTTTTGGCTAAGTTAATTGATTCATCAGTATCATAACAGTATAAACACGTTTTTTTTAAAAAATCTTACTTTGCATGGCTTTGTGTGGCATTGTCAGGCTTAGCAGTATTTAGTAGGACCCTGTATATATTCCTATTTTAAAAAAATAATCATGTATAATTTCTCTGAGCTTATCAATAATCTCATAAAATGGCTTAAATGGAGAAAAATTATCAAAAAAGAATTAAAATATTGAAAATTTCAACTGTAGTTGAGGCAAGGACATTGTAGAGCTATCTTCCGAATTGACAGGACAAGGAACACTGTACGGTTCTAGTTTATTGAGTCAGAATTTAGTTTTTCTTTCCGGCAATGGCTTCCCGTTTGGTGACCTCAGCGAGTCGGAGAGGGAGAAGGTTGAATTTGAGAGGTATTCATTGTCACAATTTCCAGTTTTACAGTATTAGATGTTTATTTATGTTATATATTTACTTGCACCAATTATCAGTAATGGAATCGACTATTTTATACGTTCAGTTCCATAGTGCAGGCTTAGTACAGGGGTCACCTATTTTCGTTGGTACTTGCATTAACTGCTGAAATCATAGAGGTTCATTACAAAGAAAAATTGGAGTCTAACCTGTAACTTAATTGTTACAGGTTAGAGTCTAACTTTTCTTTGTAACGACCCCAGTGGCTGAAATTAGGTTTATGCAGGCTTTCAAATGGATATACTTTACATAATCCTAAAACGTATACTTTACTGATCTTTTTGAACTTCACATTGGCCCTCCTAGTTTTCCATACTTTGTATTAAAATCAGCCATATGTTTCTTACTTCTTAAAACGATTTTTAAAAAAATCCAATTGATGCACCATATTATTAGCACACCCTCTTGCTTTTTTTTTTTGTACCATCATGTAGATTTTAAAAACGCAAAAGAATCAAGGATAAAAAAAAAGAATGAAAACTTTGGCATTCCATTCATCAATTTGTAATTTCTAACTTGACTGTTGCCAGGAGGTCCCTAACACTTTTAACTTGTTGGTGTTTCAAACCAATGGAAGCTCTCAGTGCAAACAAGTAGACAGTGTCCTTTTCTGGTTTCTAGAACAGTCCTTTTTATTTAAAACAATGTTATATGTGCCCAATGTTTGCAGTGTTTGGCTTTAATATTTCTAAAAGAAAGTGAACAAATGAAAAGTATGAACTCTTGTATACATTTGTTCAAAGAAATAAAGTCCAACAAATTTGGAATTATTGAGATTGTCAAAGATGGTAAACTACATTACACCATTTGTTTAAAACAATGATTTGCCCATGAAGTTGTGGTGACCATGTTACTTTAGAATTCTTGTTTGATTTAAAATGCCAATAGGTATATTGTATTTTCGTTCCCTAGGTGACTAAGTTTTGTGCATGTTTGTATGGTTGATGCCAATTGTTTTAAAATCTGTAGAGGTTACAAACAAAAGGGAGAGTGTGTGAATACTGTAAACTTTATAGAGAGGGTTCTTTATTGTCAGGTCTGTCTTATCAGTAATGTATGGTATTTTAAGGGAACATCTGGTACCAGAGGTCTCACTAGGATTTTAAAACTAGGAGTCCAGGACGACAGATTTGGTAAAATTAGAAGTAACACTAGCAACCATTGCAATCCCACCAGCAAAAGTTGGAGTCCCCACTAAGCTAGGTATCACATATATTCTTATACTTGGCTGCTGTTGCATCTGAATTATCAGTTTTAGCAACTTTAGTACACTTCTGAATCTCATTTAAATTGTAATCATTTTTTTTTTCAATTAACCCCAAAATACTTGTCTAAAACAGTGATTATGCTGGGCTTCACCAATGTTGCAAATAGCGATTTTCTTTTACATATTGACGAAATTTTTTTACCATATGGCGATATTTTTGGTGACAACTTTTTGGGCTGATAAAATCGGTATATAGTCTTGGGTTTGTAGTTCTATTCAAAGGCACGATGACAAGAAACCGCAATCTTGGATATAAAAATGCACTGGAATCTATTGTTACATAAACAAATCCTTATTTCATATTGACAAACCACCCTAAAAGTGCATTGTTATATCATAATCTGATTATTCACATATCTGGCTTTGATACTTTCTGCTGTAATATAATCAGAATAGCCATGCATCTGTCTAGCTACAATCGACCATCTCTAAGGGGGAATGGGAACGTTAAATGACTACAATTATTTGATGTTGCCACAGCAATAACAAATGGATATTTGTTTATTCCTCCAAATAAAGCCTTTAGATGCACCTTCATCAAAGTGATCCAGTGACCTTTGATCAAAGAAGTCAGCAGCAAACTAAAATAAAAGCATTTCTTCAGTTTTAATAGTGGTTAGAACATATTTATTCTTCCACAAAACATTCCTGTTTGCAATAAAAAATGTGCATACGGAGAACTCCTTTGGGAAATTGTCTGAGTCCCAAATAAAACATTTGTATCTAAATAAGCATAATTAAGCATTTCTGAGACCTCTGGGTAAATTAATATAATGAATTTACTGAGGCAGCCTGGTCCATCAATTTCTTATCTGAACTGCAGTTTCAGTTAGAGGTTGGCTGCTGAAGGCTCAAACTGAACATTTTTCAGTACTACTAGCATTTTGATTGTTGTAATATTTCAGCTACCAGCATTTTGATTGTTGTAATATTTCAGCTACCAGCATTTTGATTGTTGTAATATTTCAGCTACCAGCATTTTGATTGCTGTAATATTTCACTGAAGTTTCACCCCTCTTTATTTTTAATTTTACCAGTTATAGTAATTTGGTTCATGCATGTTGTATACTGTATAGATATACCGACTTTTTTTTTATACTAATTGTATCACACCCACACACCTAACAGTGTATGTTAGGCTGCTGCATCTACTGAAAGAATTTCTTTAGCATTGCACTCACCACTGATCATTTTATTTTTCCAAATTAAATAAGTTACATGTGAGTGGAACAAAGTTTGGTTTGAAATTTGTGAGGTATGAAGGGGTTAAATAATCCTCTGCTAGACTAACTGTGCCAGGTAAATACTTTTGAAGACAGCTTGCAATTTTGAGTACTTAACCAGGGTCATGGCATCCTATGGAACTTAAAAACTTAATATTTACTGGGCATGCAGTGTCATAGGAACTTTCATTTGCATGTTTTGATCCTAAACCTGCAATTGGATTAAAGTTTAAGAAAAACAATTAATGCCCACTGATGGCCCCACCTTCCAATAATGGAATATTGCCATATTTCTTCTTCCATTGTTATGGCAATTTATTTAAAATGGAATTGTTTTGTCTAATTAAAAAAGTAATATAATGGAGTCAAAGACAAATGATTTGCACTTGGGTTTTAGTTAAAAATTTTCAGTTTATATTTCCTAAAATCCATTGAAAGACAGTTCAAACATGCTTAACTTTTAAAGGTTTGGGTCAATGCTGCATATTTTATAGCATGCTTAGATCATGGGTCAGCATTCAGGGCCTGTCATTCTTGTTAATACAAGTGCAGATACTTTGGGCTGAAATATTATATTAGCAAAAACCATTGATTGCATTTTTTTGCATGTGCCAGACCATTGCATGGCTTGTGCCTGTACCAGAAAATGGTACCAGACCATTAATTGCATGGTTTTTGCAGGTGTTAGGAAGTGGTATGAAATCTTTTGTTATGTACTTTATCTATTTCTTTATTTATACAGATATTTCAAAGATTCAGCGATGTATCACTGGAGATGTAAAACAAATATCTGCCAAAGCTGCTCCAGCTCAAGCTATGATTAAAGGTGACCATGCATTTCAATCTACGATTAAAGGTGACCATGCATTTCAAGCTATGATTAAAGGTGATTATGCATTTCTTGCTATGATAAAAAATGACTAAAGTAACTGCATTTTAAGTTATGTTTCAGGGTTGCTGCATTTAAAGTTCTGATACAAGGTGACTAAGTGACTGCATTTTAAGCTTTGATTAAAAGTGACTAGGGTGACTTCATTTCAAGCTATGATTCAAGGTTACATGTATTTTAAGATATGTTAAAAGGTGACACCATTTCAAGCTTTGATTCAAGGTGACTGTTTCAGACTAGGATTAAAGGTGACAAGTTGTCTATTCATTTCAAGCTTTGATTAAAGTTGACTGCATATCATGATTAAAGTTGACTGCATATCAGGCTGTGATTAAAGGTGACTGCATATCAGGCTATGATTAAAGGTGACTGCATATCAGGCTATGATTAAAGGTGACTGCATATCAGGCTGTGATTAAAGGTGACTGCATATCAGGCTATGATTAAAGGTGACTGCATATCAGGCTATGATTAAAGGTGACTGCATATCAGGCTATGATTAAAGGTGACTGCATATCAGGCTATGATTAAAGGTGACCTGCATATCAGGCTATGATTAAAGGTGACTGCATATCAGGCTATGATTAAAGGTGACTGCATATCAGGCTATGATTAAAGGTGACTGCATATCAGGCTATGATTAAAGGTGACTGCATATCAGGTTATGATTAAAGGTGACTGCATATCAGGCTATGATTAAAGGTGACTATTCATTTTAAGTATAACAATTGCCCTTTCTCAAAGATAATAGTGTTCACTGAAATTGAATTATGCATCATTTTTTTGTTTCTATTTATCTATCTACAGTATTCTAGCTGAGAATATTTTGCAGAGGTCTAAGCAGTTGTCACCTTTTTAAATAGTGGAGCTTTTTTGATTCCAAGAGTTTTTTCCTTTAACAAAAAACATAACTTCCAATAATTTTGTTTGTGATTTTATATTTTTTGGAAGTGGATGTTGACAAAGATGATTTTTGGACAAATCACCCTTTTATTAAGCTTGATATATGTGTAATTGATACAAGATAGACACATGCCATTCAGACCCAAAAGAGATTAGCAGAGGTCACGCTACCAGGTGACGTGGGTGACTAAATAACATAAAAAATATTAACTTTGCCTTCTTCCGTTAAGAAATCGAAAATGACTTCATCCTGTGAATTTGTTTAGAGGTATGTTGTCAAACCATACTTTCTGCGATTACCCCTCACCTTAGCCAGGCTAATTATAGTATTGTGTTGTAGTGAAATGTATTCATCAAACCATCAGTAGCAATTCAGTTTTCAGACAGTTACGCAGACAAACTAACTCTTGCACATTCACAGGCATGTGTTTCGATAGCTGATTGACCATCAACTGTTTCCCGAGTAATTTATAGAAACCATCACATTCCAATTTCTACATCTTATCCTTTGATGATAAACATACAAACTTGTGTTTCTAAAATTTAACAATAGTATTTAAATAGCAATTTGAGTTTTAAGATCAGAATAAGTGATCTGGATATTTTTACTGCCTCTTATACACTATTTCGTCATAAAATTAGTTTGAAACTTTAAGTGAACCAAATGAAGAAATAATGGCAGATATCGCTATGTTTGGAAAGTACCAGTTTATTAGATTGTCTGTTTTTGTAAATTATCAGGCAGATATATTTACAATTCATAGAAAGCAAAGCCTAGGTATGATGTTATTTAAGATTTAACTTTAAAATGCAATTAATTAGGTCAGACAATGATATGTCATGGAATTCTCAAGAAGAGTTGTAAGGTCAAAGTTTTCTGACATGACTCATATTTGTAAAAATACGGAAAAAAGCAGCCAAGCAGATACTATTTAAACAATGCTTAAAATTACTCCAAGTACATAGACAAAGAAATAAACCATAAGTTTGCAATCTTATCAATGGCTGTTATAATGAAGCATTGCGTAGCGATTACATTACGGAAACCCCTCCTTAAAAAGATAGATGCACTCACGTCTGTGTTGATTCAGTTGGAAACAAGGGTTTAATTCATATACAGACTATAAAGGAGCCATGTCTGTACTTTTATGCATTTTAGCGTGCAATGTATGAATAGTTATGGTAATGTTTTATCCGAAACAAAGAAATGAAGATGAACAGTAGGATCTGAAGATACGTGCAATTGTCCCATGTACATAGGTAGGGGTTGTTTCAAACAGGTTTAGAAATCTTCGAAAGTGCCATTATTGTGAACTTATAGAAGGTATAAAATTTTTTTTTTTTTAAAATTGATTAAGGTTAGCTGATTAAGTATTTTTACCAACTTGCAATTGCAATAATGTAATCTGATTACTGAGATGAAATGTGTTACAATGTGGTTTCTATTATTCTCTTTTAGAGTCATATGTCCAAAGTAAGTTGGAATATTTTCCACTGCAAAAAAAAGTATATCTTAAATTTAATGTTAAATGCAAATATGAATACTGGGAAATAGAGGGCATAATTAAGATAAAAGAAAACATGATCTATGTATGTGTGTGTGTGTGTGTGTGTATATATGATTCTTGCTTTGCGTCCACTTCTCCTGTTGAGCTCTCACTATTCTCTATTCTGTCCGAAAGAAGAAGTCACTTGTCCTTAAATTTCCGGTCTAGCTTGATCCCTTGATTAGGCCATTTGTGCCAGCATATCCTAAGAAGTAATGATGTTACAGCTGAGAAGGTCTTAGACTATTTAAGAGCGTCTTTTATATGAAAACTTAAAGTTCAGCTTTGAAGACTTACTGTTTTTTGCCAGAATGTTTGTTTTGTTTGTCTTTTTTGAAATACCTCTGTTTTTTCAGCATATTATAGCCTGGATTGTACCGATATACTATTAAACCACATGCACACACACATACATACACAGATTGTTACAGAAGCACTCTAGTTATCTGGATAAAGGCAGAGGAGGGCTCTAGTTTAAGAAGGGAAGTCAATCTGCAAGTTCCTAAAGGATAGTTTTGATTAGTTCCCTTACAATAGTCTGCTTTTTGTAAAATCAATACTTCCTATGCAGTTATGATGTAACTAATGTCACTTGTTACCTTTATGCAAAATAAATTTGAATTCTTCAAGAGATTAGACATAAAAATATGTGATTTATGTCTCTTGTTCAGTACTGAAAAAAGAAAACTGCTGGTTCATTTTTGAAAATTATAGTAACAGTCCTATAAGAGAACTGGTAAAGACAGCCAGAGACACATAAAAATTGATGATAATATAGTGTAAATTGGCCATACAGCAGAAAACTGATGTGATCTTAGTGTATAATGCTGAAAAATAGACTCAACCTTTTGTTTATTGGAAAAGAAGAACCTGTGGTCTTCAGTTTATGCAGATTTGATGAATGTTTAAATACTTAATATTCTGCACTTTGTGAGCAAATAATGGCAACTCTTTTTACAGCTCTTTTCTTTGTAATTGCCCTTGTTCCAAGATATACATTGCAATAACTGCAACACATGAATGTGTTTACAAAACTAACAATTTTTATAATTTTTGGATTGTTTGAACACTTTGCTGTGGGTCCATTTTGTCCACTTCTCTGGTAAGGCCAGAGGAAAAACTTTTTTTTGGTCAGGTTTAGCAAAAATGATAGAGCATCTGCTGAAGTCAACAGCAAGGAATAAAATTTATAGTATATATTTAGCAACCCAAATTAAATACAGCACTGCATAGAACCAAAAATGATTTACTTGCCTAGAGTCAATTATTTTTTAAATTGCACAAAAATGTGAATTTTTCCATCATATTCTTTCCAGAATTCTCATTAAGGTGCATACAGATTTATTTGTCAATTGAAACATTAAACTTTTCCCAGGATTTTACCTTTCCTGGGTCAATGAAGTTTAACAAATTCATACAGTTACTGTGCAAATACATGCTAAATATTTCAGTGCATATCTTAAAAATTTAAAAAATATCTGTTCTCATAGTGACCAGATCCATTGCATGAATTTCAATTTAGAACTTTATTTTAAAATTGAAAATTGATTTTTTTCCTCATCCTTGTGTTAATTGTTGGTACAATTGACAGATTGAATATGAGGAATACAATTTTTCATGAGAGTGTTAATGGTATTGATGCCATCATCATTTTACAGCATGAGGTGCATTGTTTAGTATTAAAGTTCTGCCATCTGCATCTCCAGGGTAGCTAGAGTTCTGTAAAAAAACCCAAAAAAACAAATGTACAAGTCTGCATAAAAAAAAACAAAAATCTTTAAAACCATTGTGATAATTGAATTGCATCTCTTTGTTGACATCTATATTAAGCCTTATTTATATACTTCTGCATTATAATCAGATGTCTTCATCATGGCTGCATGCTGCTTTCTCTTTTATGAAGACTAATCAGGTGCCCTTGTTAGCCATTTACTGAATTTATGAATCCACAAGCTCTTCCTATCTGCCACCAGTGTCCAATCCTGTGTTATTTATTTCCATATCTTGTTTGCAGTAAAAATGGCAACATTATGCACAATTCCATTCATTTGTCTTGTTTTCTTTCTTATCTATAAATTTTTATTTGTTATGAAGGAATTCTACTTGGTATATGTTGGTCATCCTTAGAAGGTATGTCATGTTCAGAACTATCTATTTCTATGGTTTAGATTGTATGTTATGTTTCACACAAATATAGGTCACAGTTCATGGTATTGATTTCAAAGGCAGTTTGCAAAAATGGTGAATGCCAGACTTGTTTATATATTAGGCTGTTAGCTCCATCATTGAAATGTTTAAATAGTTTATTACTTTCAGGTCATGTATCTGTATGAGTCTGAATGATGCCATTACATGTGAAACTTGGAAGTTTTTAATGAATAGTTGACATAAAATAAAGCAGCAGGATAAGTTTGCCCCTATTTTTACAAAACTTATGCAAATATTTGATACATGTCTTTTATGAGTCCGCTTCTTACTTTTTAATATATGAGGCAAATCTTTTTTACATCCGCTGTATCATGGGAGATATAATGTTCCTCAAATTTAGAAGAATTACATATCATCTTGACAGATATATTGTTAATTGTGTCCCAGGATTTGTGGTCAATATCAAACCCATGATCCACAAATGTAATAGTATCCTTAAAATAACAATCACAAAAACTTGGCTTACATTTCTTTTCTTTCAGACGATGAGAAAGTTGATGACAAACTAGAAAAGTCTCTTAAGGATCATGATTTTTTTAAAGTGAGAAATATAGTGACTCTGCGTGACCTTTTCACTGCCAGGGTTCATTTCGGCCATGATGCTGGTTGTCGAAATCCCTACATGACACCCTATTTGTTTGGCTCGCGACTTGGGATGGACATTTTTGATCTTGAAAAAACTTTGCCCCATTTAGGTGATGCATTGAACTTTACAGCTCATGTGGTGTACAGGGGAGGGATGGTATTGTTTGTAAGTAGAAATCGACAGATGATGCCATATGTGGAGAAAACGGCATATGAATGTGGTGAGTATGCTCACTGCCGTTACTGGTATGGTGGATCATTTACAAATGCAGAACAACAATTTGAGATGATGACACGACTTCCAGATTTGGGAATATTTATCAACACTTTGAATAATGTCTTTGAGCAGCATCGTGCTGTCACTGACTTTGCAAAAATGTTGATTCCAACTGTAGGGATCGTAGATTCAAATTGTGATCCTAGACTCATCACATATCCAATCCCAGGTAATGATGATACTCCTGTAGCTGTCCATTTGTATCTTAGGCTGTTTAAAGAGGCCATAATGAGAGGCAAGCAAAAGAGGAAAGAAGATGGACTTGAAGATAAATCTTGAAATTTATTTTGTAAATCTTTAATAAATTTGTGTAGTAGCACATGTGTTAGTTATATATGCCTTTGCAATTAATTGATGCATCCCTCTCTGATATGTTCGAACAAGAGAAGGATGTGCACCAGGGCAGCATTTTATCTATTGAGTTTTTTTAAAAAAAAAATTAATAACACGAGTAAGTGTTTGGTATCAGGGATTGATTTCTCCTTACCTGCTGGTGCATTATCCCAGTATGACAACACAATGCACAACAATACAGTTTGATTCAATGCTCACAATTAGGCTTCTGAATGTAGATTATGGTGCCATCGCACATACTTTGTAGGTTTGAACATGCACTGAATGAAGTACATTCCACTTAATGAAGTACATCCCTTGGAGTTGAATCATGGGTACCACTGCACTAAACTTTAATATCTCCAAAGTACAAAAAATGAAGTTTCAGAAATAATCCTTCAAAAATTATGCTAATACCATAAGAGCTGAGTTGTAGATTGCTTTGATGTAAGTGACCTTACACCATACCTGCCAACTCTCACGCCAAGAAAAAAAACCTTAACAATTTTGGAGGCGCTCCATGCCTACCTCCTGATTTCATAACATCTCCCCATTTTTGCAGAGAACTCCTGATTAATACATTATGTCTTCAATTTTCATTGCTTCTTAGAAAGAGAAACCCTACATAAATAGATATATTGTATGCAATCCATGGAAGCTATGTTCTATTGTTTCACCTGTGAATACTGTCATGGCAAAATAATTACTTTAATAGAAAGAATTCACTTCTTCATTAAATAGGATGTTTAAACATTATTCACGTAAAAAAAAAATCAGAAAATAAACCAGAACAAATAAACCAGAACAATAGAATTGTTGGCAATTAAATTCAATCCGAAGAATGATCACCGTGAATGCTTTAGCTCCAAATGCTGTAGTTCTATTCAAACCAAAGAAACTTACTCAAGTGAGAACCTGATATATTTATACCATATATACCATTGTTAAATTAAAGAAGGAATGAAAATACATACAATGTAGCATATGTGTCCTCAAAAAACTAATTTAGAATACATATGTTGTATAGTAAACAATACTATATGCCTTAGGAGTTGACAATAATGAATTGGGTCGGATATGCAACTGGAAAAATAGTTGTCACATGTATGATACCATGAGGCTGCCTATTTAAGTAACTTTAGTTCAACAAAATTGGTAATCCTTTATTTGTCAATCAATTGTTGGTGCTTGCATAACACATGGTAGAGTAGAACATATTTTCTTTGAAGCAGGATGGAGGGCCAGTTTTCACAAAATAGTTGCATCGGTAAGGATCAACTTTTAATTAGTTTCACTGGCTTTCTTGCTTGTTTACTTAAGACTGTCCTTTAGCTATTGTGCATTTTGGCCACAGCTGACCAGAATATCAAAATAGGGCACATCCTGGGTGAAAATAAGATACCTGACATGGAGTGTTTTTTGTGAATTTCACCTATATTAGACCTGGAAGATTGACCAATATTTATTGAAAATAAGGCTTTAAAAATGCCACAAAAACCTACCTCCCAATTTTAGGTCATAATCTCTATATTTTATTTATTCAGTCTCCCTACTAGGCTGTTGAAAAGTTGACAGGTATGCCTTACACCCAGTGTTACAAAACAATGGTAATTATGCTAATATTATGAAATGAAAGGCATTTACATATCAATGTACTAGTATAGTTGCCAGTTAACATTCCCTCTCAACACAAGCCAGTTTATAGGTTTAGTGATTAACTGGCCTGCACTGCAAATCCATCAGCTGTCAACAAGGGAGATGCTAAAGCATCAAGCTTTAAATTGTGTGGAAAGTTATGATGTTGTTTAATCAAAACACAAAACATGCATTGATGATGATCCTAATCTATAATGAGAGTTTTAGCCTTTATTACTACCACTCTACATGAACTTGTAAGTTATACTGATTATTTGCATTGTACAATTAAACATGCGTCCCTTTTCATAAATATTACCTCACTTTTAGAACTGTTGAGAACCCTGAACATGTTTCTTATAAGACTTAACAAATATATATGAAAAAAAATCCTTCACAAACTGCAATTTATATTTACCTAAACAAAATTCAGTTTTATAAAAAAAATGTTTTTCTTTTCTGGAGCCAAACTAAGGAATTCCATATCACTTTATATAAAGTCAGCAGACTCATGCCAAGCTTTTTAAAATCTTAGCATATAAAGAAACAATCATTTGTATAATTTTTAAAAACTTCAGTACTACTATTTAAAACAGTTGTACCATATGCATACATATAATTAGGACATAACTGATTATCATTTTTCTACCGATTTCCGATACCAGATTTTGGGCATGAAATTTTTCCGATTCCGGATATGATTCGATTAATCGGAAATGTCTACTACCAGGAGTTATTTGCCTCTAGCACATCCCACCAAAATCTTGTCTCTGCATCCCTGTCATCTGAATTCATGTGCCAGTGCTAATAGATTCTTATCTAGCCGAGAAAAATCCGCTGAGGACTTCACCACCAACGGACCCAGTTATATACTAGAAATCCAGAGAAAAAAACCATTCCAGCCTCTGGCAGCTGTCGCTAAACATTTTTGTTCAATACCGCCCTCTAGCGTCAATAGTGAAAGAAATTTTAGCACCACAGGTGCTATTTGCAGCGACAAACGATCGAGTATGTCCACTGAAAAATCTGAGATGCTACTGTTTCTTGCAAAGAACTTGAAGTTGTAAATTTTGATTATAAATTTCTTTATTATCTATTAAACTGCGTGTGTCATGCCCATGCACATTAAAATATTTTAATAAATTTAAATCTTTCAGTCAAACTCTGGTATTATCTTTTCACCCCTTTGTGTTGACCATATTGGACTTTTCTGATTTCTTATTTAACTTTATTAATGCACTATTGACTAGCACTCAAGTGTTAAGACAGTGCTATAAAAATTCAACTTTATTATTTTTATTATCCGAATCAGTTGTTCTTGCCTTGTCCGACTGATTAATCGGAAGTTCATACTATCAGGTGGAATCCGATTTCCGGATCAAAAGTCGGTTATGCCTTACCTATAATTTTTTATATCAAATATGGCAGGCATCAGCACCATTTAGAACTACTGTGCCATGTTCACTCATTTGTAGAGTGCTGCATATCACATTTGTCATACGAATTTAATCATGTTTAGTACTTTTAATACAAAACTAAAACTTGTATTCCATTCCTTTCAGAAAAGTATGGCATGCCACAATTCATGTGCGTGCCATAGCTTATTGACACCTGAAATGTGGTTTACATTACTAAAAATTAAAAACCTTTAAATACCTTGTTTTTAAACATAGCTGAATAGAATGTGACCAAACAAGACAAAACACATTTCTTTCAGAAAGAGTTTTTAGGTTAAATGATACTAACTGGCCATAAAATTTGGTTATCATTATTAAACAAGGAAAACAACCTGGGGCAAAGCCCTTACAAGAGCACTGGCCAAAAGAGCTCTTAAGAATTATGTTGACCAAGAAATTATTCCTTTAGCTGGCACATTGACAAATTTATTGGTCACTCTTTTGACAATTTCATGTTTTAGAACAGTCCAGAGGTATTGATCACACTGATCCTCTTTTTACTACACATTTTCTTTTTTCCAATCATGGTGACAAATTATAATCACTCACTATCAATCAGCATCATGAGATAAGTTTGTTTCAAAACTCCCAGTTTGTTATTTTGTGTAAATTAAGAATCTTATGAGAATACTGAGACCACCTGAGGTATCAACTTGTGACGAGTGGTCACTGAGCAATCAAATCATTGCTACTATATAATATCAACTAAAAGTTATTCCTCTATCCAAAGAAACACCCTTGGCTGGTCATCTAAGAGTTAAAACTTCCAAAATGCTTTTTTTGATTCTTTGAGGACTCTTTTTGAGAGCAAGTTACTCTGCACACATGTAATTTTTAACTCTATTCACAGGATTTTGGTGCTAACCCTGGTATCAAGGGGAGATTGCTCTAACTGCCACCAAGGTGGACAGATGACATTTTTTTAAAAAGGATTTTATTTGGAAGGGCTGGATTTGCAAGTTAGTAGTAGTTTTCTTGAGGCATTATGATCAAGTAACATTTAAGGATGAGAGAAAATTGGTGACAATAATATCCAAATTCTAAATAGGTCATATAAAAAAAATCTTAGAAATGCAGTCTGCTTTTTGCATAGATGCCAACCCTCCAAGCTCGTAATTAGTGAAAATAGGGATAAAAGTTCATGAATTTTGACATGAATTCATGAAGAGATCTTAGAGTCTGGGAAATTTTGTTGGAACAAATGTTTAGCATTAGATCCAGCTGATAAAGGTAGATTGTGTTCAACAAGAAAACTCAATGTTTCAGTGTTGGTAGTTTGCAGGTCTTCTACTGATTGCTTAAAATATTCCAGAGCTGAAATCTGCTGGAATTCTTAATTTTCCCAACCTCTATGTGCTTTTTGCTACCAATATGCTTCCTCACATCATCTTTGCCACCTATTCAAGAGTTTCCTCTGACCCATGCCACCCCATTTTTAATATTTGGAAATTTATTTTGGGGTGTACGGTCAGAGTCCACTTGCCTACTGAAAAGCTGGAATTCGCCAACACCATTTGATGTTGACATGAGGAAGCTGCTTACAAGCCAGCCTAGCAAACTTCAACCACCTTTCATTGAGATATACCTGCATGAAATCGATAGGAATACAATTTTCTCTGAAATTGCTATCGTAGCATTTGTTATATCTTTAATCTGCTGACAGATGAGTCGAAAGTACTTTGTTGCTCAAATTTGACCTGCATGTGGCCATTTTCATTCCTAGTCACATGACCACACAAATCTTGCAATCTACATGTTGGTGTTTGATGGTTGAATGCACAATGTTTTGTAAATTCCAAACTTAACTTCACTTTCTGTGCAATACATTTCTTTTTCCTTGGTGGGAAGTCATTTTCAGTATCGATGCCAAAAAGTAATTCAAATCAGTGTTAGCATGTGGGGCAAATTCCAGTTAGGCTCCAGTGTCTCTAAAAAGCATTTGTAAAACTATTTTTATACATATAGATTAAAATATGCTAAAATTTTTATAAGGGCCAGCTGTATCAATCAGCTATAGTTCTACTAATATTGTGACCAACAATACTAGACCATTTTGGCAAATACCAATATCACAACTTGCATTTAACAGGAAATTGGTTATTTTATTAAAAATGTAAAATAATTAAGAATTGGGAAATTTGTGTTTTTGCATGAGGCATAAATTTGTTAATCACAGAAAAAAGTTATGAAATTTATGACAAAATCTTGAGGGTTGGCAGTTATGTTTTTGTGCCAAGGTATTTTACATTTAAAAACCGCTGTGAGTGGAGAATTTGAACATTTTTCAGATCCAAAATATATATTCTTTGTAGAGTTTAAATGAACCCAAGTGTGAACAAAGATTGCTAAGACACAAGATCAAAGAATTCTCACTCACATGCTGACATCTGATTGGTCAGTTATTAGACACCATCAAATCAGAAGTCAGCATTTTCAGTTCAGCTTAAGAACTTTTTGTATTGGCACCACACGATCGATGTTTGTTCCAATTCTGGCATGGAGATCAAAACTATTGATAGAGCCAATCAATATGAGCTTATAAAGTTTATCAAATTTGTAATTGGTCAAAACACAAGTGTTTTTATTTCCAGGCCTGAATTTGAGCCTGTAACACAGACCTTTCTATATCATCGTTAAATGGCAGATCTATGTTGATGTTCAATTACACAAGTGTCATATTCTGTCTGAAAGAGTAATTGCTAAAATTTAGCAACCAGTCTAAAATTGACTGTGTCATTAAGATCATATTTTGCAGGACAAAAATGGACAACACTGGAAGAAATGAAAATGACAAAGGTTAAGTAAGAAGAAAGAAAGAAAGAATGTCTTGAAACTTAATTCTAAATAGAACCAAATATTAAAAATGAATAGACATACAGTATATGCATAGGTTATATGTATTTCTGACTTAGAAAGATGCACCAGTTTCTTTGGACATTGCTGTATCTCAAATGAGTTAATTTCTTTGGCATTCATAATTTAGTTATTTTTCTGTCTGTGTCCATAGCAGAAAGACTACCAGTCTCATCCTCTGATTATGGGACTACTGGAATTAACAAGAGTCTGACAAGAGGTCCTTTGAACACTTTCAAAATCCAATCCTGGTAATCTTATCAAGTCTTATTAGATTTATAACTGGCAAAATTATTGAATCTTCATAAATATTTGTGTGAATAACTGAAGCCAATAACTTTAAGGCTCTTGTCTGTAAATATATTCCCAGTCTATGTTTGATGGTGGAAGAAAGTCAATATATGAATCTGCCTCTTCTGTTGTAATTACTCAACTTGTGCTGAAACTCCATTTTGGTAAAGTCCAGCTTTTTATGGATCAGACATCATTGGTTTATTACTTCTATCCAAATCACTGAGTGAACTAGTTCTTTGAGGAACTGAAGAGGGGTTTTCTCTTTTGTGAAAGAAACATATTTATCACTTTCTGAAGAACAAAGTCACAATTTCTGATCTCATCATGTCTGCAGTTCTCTTCACTGAGATAGACTTGTAAAAGTCTGATGAACATGGGTGGGACACATTCCCATCCAGAAATGTTGTTGGTC
This sequence comes from Potamilus streckersoni, assembly GCA_016746295.1. Lineage (NCBI taxonomy): Eukaryota > Metazoa > Mollusca > Bivalvia > Unionida > Unionidae > Potamilus > Potamilus streckersoni. Next base: position 375,357 of record JAEAOA010000080.1, read on the forward strand.
CTGTTTTGCACAAGCTCTGAAAGGTCCAGCACTTGCATGGACACACCATGCTGGTCATCTAGGCTCCTGCTGGATGCAGTTTTTGAAGCTGACACAAGTCATCATCTGAAAAATAAATTATGAATTATTAATTATTTCATTAAGACTATGTATGAAGATAACTGAATATAGCATGTAAATATATGCTGAATACAATAAATATTCCAGCTAAATGCCTTTTTTAATAGAATTTTGCATAAATTCTAAATTTAGTGTTTTCAAATGTTTTTGTTTACTTGTAATAAAAGTTCCAAACTGAAATGAGTCATAGTATATTGTGTGGTGATGATTTATTCACTACCTTCATCATTAAAGTTATATTGAAACTTCCACTCATTGCCTTTCCAAAATTAAGTACCTGCACTTTAAAGTTATGAAGTCATTACTGCAATTTTGAGGTGAAACCATTTGTTTCGATAACCTGAAAGGACTGCTTATGTTGCTGTTATTGACGTCAACTAGTCGCAGTTGCATCATAGTACAACTGAGGGCAACATGTCGCAAATGAGTTGCAAATATTTTTTCTAGCATCCAATAGAAAAGGCAGAGGGCATTCCGATTGTAAAAATGCAATGAGTTAGTGTGGATTGAGTATTATTTTGTTAACTCAACATGCAAGCCAATGACTGTTTGCATGACCAACATTTTTACTGGCAGAGGGTTAACAATAAATGGTTACATGTTAATTGTACAATTCCATCCAATGCTGCCCTCAGTGTCAGTAGCAGCTAACATGCAGATAAAATCAATTTAAAATGCAGAAAAGCTAACTGAAGCAAACAGAAAAATTAAGGTATTAAACCTTGAACCTTTAAATGTACTAAACAAATTCTTCACCACTTATCAATTGTGAAGACAGTAAACAAGAAATGACTATTAGAGACTTAGTGAAATCAAAACTGGATTAAAAATAAATCTGTAAAAGGTAAATCTACCACTAACTGGAAATTCACCTATGAAATGGTATCATTATACTGAAAGGCAGCAAAGCTATTGTGATTACAAGTGTTAGTGGCTGGACGGACAGATGGAAAGGATGATACTCAGGGGCAGCTGAATCATAAGGTAAGGTCCTAATAAAGACTTGGATCTTACCAGTGTTTGAGTGTCTTCTGACTTTGTTATTCTGCAATGCAAATGTGACCTTGGGTAGTATATTTGTCTACACTTGATCGTTTGCTATAATTGCGGTGGACTCTTTTTTCAATAAACAGAAAGAGAGATGATCTACGCCTTTGGTATCCTGCAAGGAAAAGTAGAAGAAATAAATAAGATTCAGGCAAATTTATTTGCTATAATTAAGTTACTATGCCTCAAAATCAAGAAATAGTAAAAAATAAATTAAAAAAACACTGAAAATTAATACAAGATAATCAATATTACTATTATCAAATGATAAATAATGTATTAAAAAAAATCACATTCCATGTGCTGATCACCCCAGCTTGATTTAAAATTTTATAAATTCAATGTACATTATCCTAACCATACCAACTGATAGAATTCACTGTTGTGATCTGATTCAAGCAATAAGATTTGTAATTCACTAAAATCCTTTACAATACTTTAATAATACTTCAAGCTCATTTGTGTCCATCTGACTAATCTGGGAACCAAATATTTAAAAATTTGATAATTCAACACAAAAAGAAACCCATTAAACCAATCCTTGTTACATAAATGACCTTTGTAAATAACTTCCATGTCAAGTTTTAAGTCTCAAGGAGTATACAAAATTAGCTATTATTAGGTACATTTACCATAAAGCTGGTACTATTTTTGCAGACATAATCTATTTCTCTATCTCTAAAAATTCCCAGTATAAAAAAATCATTACTAATTTCTGAAATGTAACTTACCTGGACAATCATCTCTGGGTACAACTACAACTCGCTGGTTGTCCAGTGAAGATACCAGACCTTCTAAATCTAGCACAGTAGCATGACCAGACTGAAAAATACAGAAAATATTTTTTTGTTACAGAAACAAAAATCAGCATATTTGAAAAAATGACTAATGGAGATCTAAAAAGGTGCTATCACTTTTGCATTTACAATGTGATGATGATGATGACTGAATGTGCAAAACCAAATTACAACCCTAATAAGATTATGCTTCAATATTGGTGATCTTATACTGAAAAATGAGCCCTGTATTATGATTGTTCCTATCCCATAGCCAAGAGAAATAAATATGATAATGATACAAACACATCAAAATGTTGGGTGTAGTCTAGAAAATTTAAGCAGCAACTCCATCCACCTCTGACATATATTGGCAATTTTCAGAAGATAAGGATCATTTAAATCAAAGAAAGAGGGCTTACATATATTTTGAAATTTGTGTGTGTATTCTTTTGAAATTTGTATATTTTTTGTTTAGAATTCAATGTGAATCCTATCATCATGTGACCAAGAATATAAATGATCAAAACAAATATTACATATTCAAATTAATTTGCTTACTCTAATTAAAAAATTGCTTCCTCAGTCTCAGTTGATCAAACTATTACCATGAATACATCAATGTATACATTACTAAAGTAATATTGTTAACAGTTATATATTTCTAATATCTGTAAATTATGAAAAAATAAACAAGAAAATTTATTGCATGCAGATACCAATATCTACCTGACAAAAAGCAAGCTACATGTATCTTGTTTGTCCAATTCAAAAAAACTAAAAAACTATGCCTCATCAAATTAATGGTATATATATATATATATATATATATATATATATATATATATATATATATATATATATATATATATATATATATATATATATATATATATATATAAAAGACTAAAGAATAGTCATTTAAGCCCACATTTCAAAATTTATGTGCAACATACTATGAGACAACATATAACATACAGTAGAACCTGTCTTGAGGGACCACCCTTTCTACCAAAAAATTATGGTCTCTCAAGACAGTTGGTCTCTCAAGAGAGGTTTGACTGTAAAAGCTCCTTAATTTTTGTTAGGAGTTGGGGCAACTCCATATAAAAGTTACTCAATTACAGTTAGGGGTTGGGGCAACTCCATGTAAAAGTTACTCAATTACATTTAGGGGTTGGGGCATACAGAGCTTGAATTTTATCAAAAAGGAAATACTCCTACCAAGTACACATCAACACCATCCATCTTATATCCGTATTTGTGGAGGATTGGTTTGAGCACTACTCGGATCGCTCTTGTAGGCTTGACCTTCACATCTACTGATTTCTTGTTGGGCAGGTCTATCCAGAATAGGACTTGTTTCTTGATAATAACCTTCTTAGACCCAAACAATGGGGTATCTTTGGACTGATTCAGTGGCTGGAAAAAAGGATTACAGATACTAGCATTGATAATCACATTTAGGTATTGGGTATTTATTGCTATCAGATTATCCCTTACACATAACAGTCTTGTACTAAATCTTATCAATGAAATGTTAGTATTCTCCTTCCACGTGTTTCTGTGTTTCCAAATATATCACATAAAGATGTTTTGAAGAAATAAATAAAAAAATAAAAAATATATTTATTCTATCATAAACTCAAATGTTAATCTCCTGGTAATCAAACTCAGAAGTGAATTCAACTGCCATTTTAATCTGCATAGTGATAATCAACTTGATGAAAATTGCATCAGATCATCTATAAAGTTCCAATAAGGATACACTTTTGTCAGTAACTGACATTTTGCAGTCAACAGTTATCAGCAACTGTGACTGCCTAATATATCAACCAATTAATGTCTTTTTTTCTTCCTGTAAGTGCTGTAGCTACTGCCTATATTTGTGGCACAGTTCAGGGTTAGATTAGTTGGCAAAGCTATGAAGGTAGAGGAGGACATCTTGCTATTTACCTTTCTTTCTTTGTCCTTTTCTTTGGAGTTTTTAGTCCGAGCATCAGATGATGACTTCATGCTACTCTTACTGGCCTCTGTAAAATGATGGATTCTATTCAGGCAAGGCTAACTAAACTTGTATTTATGGATTTACAAAGCATTTTTTGTAATTAAATGAACATTATTATTGATATCAATGATATGGGTATTAAAAGTTTCAATTAAAAGCAATAAACAGGTACATGTTCTACTACACAATTAAAGTTTACATACATTTTAAGCACAACAATATCCTAATAAATAACATATGCTGTTTACCAAATCAGCAGCCTGAATATTTCTGCATTAGCATTTTCTTATTAACAATTTGTGTTAAATGTTCAAATGAGACTTTAATTTGCAACCTTCATTGTATTTATATTACATTAGAACTATGGGGCACATGCATAGGAATCTTTCATAATGCAGGTCTCTATGAGCATTTTTATGAGCATTACATACTGTGTCTCCAAGGCAGTAGCGACCTCCTCCTCTTTCCTTTATCCTCATTTTCCTCTCCCTCTCTCTGAAAGAGTAATTTTAACAGAATGAAAATCTGAAGAATCTACATTTGTAATCTATGGACTACCCAAATCAATGTAATAGAAAACATTTGGTTGACTTGGAACTTATTGATAATCCTGTCTAGAAAATTTCCAATTAAATCGGTAAACAATTTTTAAAAAAAGTTTAATGGAGTTAAATCTGGGGAAATATTATATCTGCAATAAATATTTAGTCAAAAAACACAAATAGAAGTCTAAAAATATTTTATTCACCATCAAAGTCATCAGCCAAAAGAGTTAAAAACTGCTCTGATCAACTCAGATGAGTCAAACAGCTCTTTCCAATTGGTTAAATGCAAGTGATGACATAGAAGAATAACAACACTGTACGAAATGTATCTGATTTGAGACGAGCAGAAAAATATAATCCATTCCCAAATTCGTCATGTGGCAAGTCATTGTAGTTCAAAGTTTCTGCCATCTATACACTGAATATAAACTCCTAAAAATAAAATTCAAGGTACATACAGGTTGTTAATAGCAGGAGAACAACCCGCCATATTTTATTGGTAGTGTTTAAATCTTTTTAACTATGCATGATAAATCATGAAAAGCAGGTCACAATAGTCCAGTTTTTGTGTATTGTAATAAAATTTATAGTGAAAACTGGCTCCATGAGAGATCTGGCAAAGACCTAAGAAAATAAATCAGTGTTTACCATCTTTAACTGTTTTTCTTTCTCATCAGTTTCTTTTCCACTTTTATTTTCTTCTTGTGGAATATCCAGTGGTTTCCCCTCCATCTCCTTAAACAGACAGGTCTTATAGAGTTCAGACTTGAGGAATCTGGCATAGCTGTCCAGTTTCATTAGCCGGTAGATCTGCAATACAAAACTATGACACTTACCATCTACTACTACCAAAGCTGTATGTTCTTTATCTGGACAGCATTAGGTCATCACATATATATATTTGAATTTATACTCCAGCTATTCAACAAATGCTCTACACCAGGGTGTCTTGAGCACAGTGGGTCACATGGACCAAAAATTGGAAGTTTGTGGGTCACACACACACACACACACACACACACACACACACACACACACACACATTTCATATAAACCAATCAAACTAAAGAATAGATGATCCATAAATGTTTCTGCAAATGTGATTACCTGATGCTGGGCCACATCAAATATTTGGGGTGTTGGGGTGTCCAACTGAGAGTCTGCTTGTTGCCTAGCAACACTATCAATATTCACAGGCTCTGAAGCATGCACAGACAGATGTTTATTAAAAATCTCTCTTGCTTGCACATTTCTCTGGAAAAGAAATAAAAGAAAAATTAAATATTATTCCAGATGGTACAATTCCTTCAAAACTGATGCTATAGGATCAAGTAATTGACAGGTAACAAAATGTATTAGCTAAAGTATTTTATCACATGTAACTTTTAAACAAACTCACTTAATAAACTACCAAGGGACTAGGATTTTATTTAGTGTATTTTGCTTTATTAGCAAGAATGACAATTTTATGCATATGGGAGGATGGATGGGGGAATAGTCAAAATGCCATGCAAACGTATAGTACTAATTTCAGATAGTGTAAATGTTACTTTTTCATATGTAACTTTAAAACAATCGTTAGATTTAATAAACTACCATGGTGCTTTCAATTTATTTGTTAGTGTTTTTCTTCATTAGCAAGAATATAATTTTATGAATTTGTTTTTATATATATTGGAGAGGAAAAGTAAGAAAAAATTTAAAAACAAAGTATTAATTGGTTATGTAAATATGTATTTTTAACTGCATTTTATCTGTTCATACATTTTTTTTTTGATTTTCCAATAAACTTTGTTATTAAGCATTACATTTTCTTTTATTGCATACTGTCATGTATTTCATTAATTAATTTTAGTACAATCTTTTTAAAATATATCTGTCAGCCAATGGATATTGAATTTTTATAATTTATTTCACAGGGCACATAACAGTATTAAACCGTATGTACACATTTATAAGTAAAACAACCTGCATTAGGACTATGATTGCCTGGTCTAGCATTGACTTAACCACTGAGCATACAACTTTATAGGCCAATATCTGCTGTTACAAATACAACAAATGATGTAGCCCTGGTCTGCAAGTGCATTATGCTATGGTAGATCAGGATCTTTGTTGTTTGGAAATGAGTGCAATCAACCAATCACAAGGCATGTTACATGTTATATTAGGAATTTCTGCATAATATCAGCCACTAAGCAACCTGCATTAGGACTATGACAGCCTGGTCTAGCATTCCCTTAACCACTGAGCATATGATTTGCTGGTTATAAACAGCTGGTCAATCCTGTGCAGTAAGCAAGACATAATAAATGTTAAGTTGGTTACCATCTCTTGACTGGTAATCTGTTTATATTTTTCCACTGTCATCCAGAAGATGATGTTCTCCTCACTGAATTCTTTCTTCAGGAACTCCTGTAATGACAAAATTATATGACTGAAGTGGAAAACTGATTTTCATACACCCTTTCTGTCAATGTTATATATGGGGTGGGGCCAAAATGTTACAGAAATGCAGGTGGTGGTTAAGGTTGTGAAAATAAGCAACCAAGGCCCATCCACAATGGTCATTTGCAACTGACCAAAGGCTATGTGGCTAATTCTGCATGCTCCACCCTACAGTCTCTGGCTGGTAGATAATACCAACATTGTGCCATGTCTGCCCAAATGGCGTTGCATAATAACCTTGGTATGAATCCATTACTTGTGTAAAGAACATTAAATGCTTATCAATTACTACTTATCTATTCCTTCTTATCTTGTCTAAGTAGCTTGAATTTGAAAGTTACACTTCTGGCCTTTCATTCAATCCCCAACCATTCCGGTGGCTTAGTGGTTAGAGCGTGCATCCTCAGAAGCTGGATGTCATGGCTTAAATCCATGGTCGAGTCATACTAAAGACTTACAAAACTGGTACTAACAGCTGCCTTGCTTGGCGCTCAGCATTAAGAGGTTAGTGTTAGGACTGGTCAGCCTGGTGTCAGAATAAAGTGACTGGGTGGGACATCATGTCTGCGGCATGATGCCCTAGTGCTAGACATCACTATAAATAAATAAATAAATAAATAAATAAATAAATAAATAAATAAATAAATAAATTCCTTTGAATGAGGGCCTCAAGGTAGATTAGTTCTTAGCTAATTGAATTACCCTCTTTAAATAAAGTAATAATAATAATAATAATAATAATAATAATAATAATAATAATAATAATAATAATAATAACTATAAACTGTCTCACTGCATACGTAGCGATATGACTGAAAAATAATTAATTTAAAAATCTAAATCACAGTCAGTCCTGATTGGTGGTGGTTGTCCAGAATAAAAGAGTAACCACCAATCAGAACTGTAGCTTCATTGTTATGTGAAACACTGGAAGCGTTGCATAAAAGCTAAATCCAAATAGATACAATTGATAAGGTGGCCATTGAATGTTCTGTAAAGTACTTAAACATGGAAATGGAAGGTCACCATTGACATAGATATATGTAAACAACAGAATATAATTGCTGGATAAAATAAACAATTTAGCACACAATATGAGAACAAGCATATTCCAAACTATACAAATTCAACCCAGTCTGACAAAAAATATTTTTTTTTTGTATAAATGCAGTAGGTGTCCAGAATTTAATTTTCTCTGACAGAAATGCATGACTGGGGTCACAGCTGTTGTTTTGCATCTGCTGTAAATACAAATTGGCATTTATTTATCTTTACTTAACACTCAGACCTGATTTTCCTAACCGCTCCAGTGGCTTAGTGGTTAGACCATCCATCTTGGATGCAGGAGATTGTGGGTTTAAACCCCAGCCGAGTCATACCAAAACATGAAAAAATGATATTAACAGCTAGCTGCCTTGCTTGGTACTCACCATTAAGAGGTTAGTGTTAGGACCATTTGGCCTGGTGTCAGATTAATGTCAGATTAATGTGACTGGCTGGGACAACATGCCCCAGTGCTAGACATCACAATAAACTATCACACTGCAGACATCATAGCAATATGACAGAAAAATTGTTACAGCTTCATTAAAAATCTAAATCACACACACAGAGATTTTCCTTACATGAAGAAATTGCACAAGTTTTCTCTGTTTTGGATAGAACACTGTAATGCCTTCCAAAAATAAAGATGCCAATAGTTTTTAAAGCATTTGTACACAGCAAAACAAAGGGCACGGTGTCCAAAATGAGTGCTGCACCTGATCCAATGTAACAGCCTGAAATTGCTTATAAGGCTGAATTAAAATCAATGAAAACAGGAAGTCTGTTTGGAAGTATTTTTGGTGGAAATCCTGTTAGGGATGAGAAAGGCATAAGAACATATGAAATGCTTTGTCTGTCTGATCTGCATAATGGATATAAACAAAAGACCACCACCCTACCTATGACTGACCACCCTACCAATGACTGACCACCCTACATTGACTGATAAAATGACCATCTAGTTCATATGTGTATCATTATTGTTATCAGGTTGTGAGTAATTTATCCAATCATTACCTGGCACATGTATCATTTCAACCATACTTATGAATAAAGATAAGGCTTGCAATAAATTTTCATCACTTACTGTGAATACATGTAATCCACTGATATCACAAAGAAGTTTATCAAAGTTGACTGCCCATCCTGCGACTTGCCCAGCTTCATTTTTTTCCTTCTCCTGAACATGGTTAATGATGCTGTTCACACTCTTTGAAGCTAAGAGCTGACTGTTGAGTGAATCTGTGTCTCTCTCATCCAAGGACTAAAACATAAGTATATACAAGTCCAAAATATTCATAAAATTCAGAAAGCAGTCTAAACATTTATATATTAAGTAATTCTACTGATTAACAGTAAAACAGATAATTTTAATTACAGTAGTCCCCCTTTTGAGCCACCCTGTAATGACCTCACCTTATATATTTATTACAAAATAGAACAAATATTTTGTTTCTCTTTCCTGATACAGTCATTTGCTAGGTCATCTTTAAAAAGCAGAAAGGAGTGTCCTGTTAGATGCATCATAAATAATAATAATAATAATAATAATAATAATAATAATAATAATAATAATAATAATAATAATAATAATAATAATAATAATAATAATAATAATAATAATAATAATAATAATAATAAGAAGAAGAAGAAGAAGAAGAAGAAGAAGAAGAAGAAGAAGAAGAAGAAAAACAAGAAGAAGAAAAACAAGAAAAAGAACAACAAGAAGTAGTATCTTTATAAGGAAGTATAAGTCTAATTAATAATAATAATAATAATAATAATAATAATAATAATAATAATAATAATAATAATAATAATAATAATAATAATAAGGAAGAAGAAGAAGAACAAGAACAATAACAACAAGAAATGTAATTTTAAGTCTAATAATAATTATAAGAAGAAGAAGAAGAAGAAGAAGAAGAAGAAGAAGAAGAAGAAAAAGAAGAAAAAGAAGAAGAAGAAAAAGAATAAGAAGAACAAGAAATATAAGTGTAAGAATAATTAATAATAATAATAAAAATAATAATAATAATAATAATAATAATAAGAAGAAGAAGAAGAAGAAGAAGAAGACAAAATAAGTTTTATTCTGCTCTATTATTCATCCTTTTCACAATAATAATAATAATAATAATAATAATAATAATAAAAATAATAATAATAAAAATTATTATAATAATAATAATAATAATAATAATAATAATAATAATAATAATAATAATAATAATAATAAGGAAGAAGAACAAGAACAACAAGAAATGTAAGTGTAAGTCTAAAAATAATAATAATAATAATAATAATGATAATAATAATAATAATAATAATAATAATAATAATAATAATAATAATAATAATCAGAAGAAGAAGAAGAAGAAGAAGAAGAAGAAGAAGAAGAAGAAGAAGAAGAAGAAGAAGAAGAAGAAGAAGAAGAAGAAGAAGAAGAAGAAGAAAAAGAAGAAGAAAAATAAGAAGAACAAGAAGAACAACAAGAAGTAGTATCTTTATAAGGAAGTACAAGTATAAGTCTAATTAATAATAATAATAATAATAATAATAATAATAATAATAATAATAATAATAATATTAAGAAGAACAAGAACAAAAACAAGAACAAGAAGAACAACAAGAAGTAGTATCTTTAAAAGAAAGTACAAGTATAAGTCTAATAATAATAATAATAATAATAATAATAATAATAATAATAATAATAATAATAATAATAATAATAATAATAATAATAATGAAGAACAAGAAGACAAAATATAAGTGTAAGTCTAATTAATAATAATAATAATAATAATAATAATAATAATAATAATAATAATAATAATAATAATAATAATAATAATAATAATAATAATAATAATAATAATAATAATAATAATAATAATAATATGAAGAAGAAGAAGAAGAAGAAGAAGAAGAAGTATCATTCTGCTCCATTATTCATCCTTTTCACAATAATAATAATAATAATAATAATAAGAAGAAGAAGAAGAAGAAGAAGAAGAAGAAGAAGAAGAAGAAGAACAAGAAATATAGGTGTAAGACTAATTAATAATAATAATAATAATAATAATAATAATAATAATAATAATAATAATAATAATAATAAAGAATAAGTATCATTCTGCTCCATTATTCATCCTTTACACAATAATAATAATAATAATAATAATAATAATAATAATAATAATAATAATAATAATTTATTATTATTAATAATTATTTATTATTATTTTTATTATTATTATTATTATTATTATTATTATTATTATTTACATCATTCTACTCCATTATTCATCCTTTTTACAATAATAATAAAAATAATAACTATAAGAAATATTACCATTATTGTTATTGTTATTATTGTTATTATTATTATTATTATTATTATTATTATTATTATTATTATTATTATTATTATTATTATTATTATTATTATTATTATCATTATTCTTTGTTACATCATTCTGCTCCATTATGCATTTTTCACATCCAACACCTCAGTTCATCAGACTCTATTTACAGGAAGTTGTTAATGGATCAAATGGAGGGAATTGATCAATAGATATTTACAAGGAACTTGTTTAGGGATCAAAGGGAGGCAACTGCTGAATTCAATATTGTTATTGTCAATTACACCACTCCCTCGATAATTCGCGGACATCGGGGTACAAAAACATCGACCGCGATATAAGCGAGGGCGCGATTTATCGAGGGACCTATAACAAACAACAAAACTAACAAAGGGATCGACGATTAGGCAAAAGTGGGTGTCGTGTGGCTTGGCATGTTACAGTGTTGAATACTAAATTAATAAACGTGCTAAGATTAATAGTGAATAAATATCTCTTCATATCGGTATATATTATTTTTTTCCCCTCAGAGTAACATTAATTTCAGGATAACTTGCAGTATATTGATCATCAAAACATTATTCCACATGGTTTACATTCGCTTAGCACATGTACGACTTCACGTTGTGTACTACAACACTAATTTTTGCTGTGAATGGTATACATTCTAGTTTTATTGTTTGATCCAAAGTAGACGTTTTTTTTTAAATACAAAAGATCAACACATTTCGAAAATACAATGTCGATCGAATGATGTGTAGATTTTAACTACGGCAGAAGTAAAATGAAAGAAAAAAATAAATTCACAAGGGTGAACCATTACCAACATGAATTTAATGGGTCTAAAAAATTAAAACGACATAAATTAGAACACGATAACACTTGCGGTTTGTGACACGTTGCTGCGTGAACAATGCGTACACAGCATCATCTAATTCGTTATTGCTTGCAGTCCGTTCTCGTTTTCGTTTCATCCCTTCATCTGAATCAACATCATGTGAGTAATTTCGAAGTTTCGGCTCATCCTTAAGCCAACCTGTAAATGTCGACTCAGCAATTTTTAGTTTAATGCAAAATTTTGATCTCGCTTCGTCATTATATGAACACTATCCATGATGCACAGCTTTTCAGTCAATGAGTACGCATTTCGCTTAATTCCTTTGCTCTCCATGGTCACATTTACAAATAATTAGGATACATTTAGGGCTGTCAAAAATCACGAAAAAAAAAAAAAACAAACCCGGGTACCCGTTGCAAATTTTAACGGGTACCCGTTAGCACATGAATGACATGTACAACCGTAGACCAACTAATTGATATCTCCATTTCTTTAATATTTTTTTTTTAATGGCAATAGAGGCTAACCGTGTACTACTCAGTCTGATTCGTCCACACCGACGTAGCAGCGAATTGACCGCACGCTGTTAATTAATAAATTTATATAGAATGACCTTTGTACACAGATGGTAGGTATAATCCAACTTTTAATGATCACTGTGATCAGCCGCATTAAAAGCTTTAGAACACTCGCATTTTTTAAAGTATAAGTCCTTGTTAGAACAGACCGCGTTTATTCCTCTGCTTTTGACCGCAGTTTTGAATTACCCACGCATGCATCCCCCAGTTATACCACGTGACCACGCAGTCGCATAAATATTATTTTGGAATTATAATTCTTAAGATAGTTATGGTAAAAACGTAGTAGTATCGCAAATAGAAATATCGGTATATGTAGGATGGCTAACTTTCGAAATTCGAAGAGCTAGTAAACTATTAAAAAAAAAAAACGAGCAAAGATTACTTTGAGGCATTACGAAGATTTCAAGGTGTCTAAGTGATGATTGTTCATAATATACATTGTGGGATTTCTTTGACATGTTTGTTCGGAAATCAAAGGTATCCATCTGGATTTCATTAAAAGAGCACGCAATGTACCGATCATTTAGCACCCACATTCAATAGTTATCGTCTACAAAGAGGTTTATTACCTGTAGAACAAATGTTTTAACCTTGGTATATAATGTCTCGGGGATAACGGTGGGTCCGGTTGCACAACGCCAATGAATTTTATTAACCAAAAACAGACGGTCTGACGTATAGTTTATTTATATTAAGCAGAGATCTGGTTTCTAATTATAGCCATAGCTGTCACACAGGCGAGTGTGGCGAATTTTTTTTTTTGTTTTCTTTACGGGTACCCGCGTTTACGTTTCAATACCCGGGGTTTTTAAATACGGTCGGGGTAACAGAGTACCCGATGACAGCCCTAGATAAACTACTGATATTATATACTTTAATGATCTTAATAAATAAAATGTGAAAACATTTTTGATTGGTGAAGTAAAATTAAATTTGATAACGGTAATGAAGGAACGAACGTATGCTCCTATTGGCATGCCTTTGAACTTTCTTTTATTGCACTTACCTTGTTTGATTGGATACAAAATACCTATTCAAAGTGATAAAACAATACCGGTTTCTTTTAATTGATTCTTTTATTGTAAGAAACACTTCCCCACGCTGTTGATCAAAACAAAGCCGGCATGTAATTAGGTTCTCCCTGAAGTACTCGCGGGTTTCGATGTGGCGGTTGACTGACTCTTTTCATGTTTTCAGAACAGAGAATATGTACGGTATGTTGGGATTGTAGAGACAAAATTAAAGGATAAAAATGTGAATTTCACCTAGCAAGACATTTAATTAGTGTCTATTTCATTCTCTGTTCCCACACGTTAGCATTTACCAGAATTTTTCATTGAGCGCTGTTTATTTACAATTTATAGTGTATTAACAACTATTTGTCTTTTTTAAAAAAAAACATGTGAAATCTTTTTAGAAATTGCAAATTTCACAATATGGATTCTATCTTTACGGGCAATAATCACCATTTTCGATGATAAAAACGAGTTATATATCAAGGTTTAATTTATTATTTCTTATCATGACTTTTTTCACGTTCAACACATTTTAAAATTTTTTTTTGAAAAAATCGGGAGCCATGCTGGACACCGCGTTGTAAGCGGGTTCGCGAGTTATCCGGACGCGAGTTATCGAGGGAGTGGTGTATTAATATCAACTAGATTTCAAGTAAATTGTTTTCTAAAGATGCCACAAACAGAAGAAGCAGCAAAATTCATGTTAATCACACAAAGTGTAATATTTCTTAAAAAAAAAAGAAAAACTATTTTTTAGGTATAAAAAAACTTCAACAAACAAATCTATGCAACTTAACAAGAAACAATGATTTTATTAAAATTTCAACTCTAGCAACTATAAACAGTACTAAAATCCATGAATATCATAATTTGATGCTGAAACAACAAGGGATGTGAGGTTGGGGAAAATTGTTCAGATTTTGTTCTCCACATATCCAGCAATTTTGGAAAGAAGCAGTAAGTTTTAAACCATCTTGGATGCAATCAATATAAAAAAAAATATAAATGCACCTATCAAGTCTGTTGCCAAATGTTGCTAAGCAACTAGGGACCTAACAAGCCATCTGCCCTTTGGATGATCAATATGGAAATTACCATTTTAAATTAATATAAAAAGTACATCTGATAAGCTAACACAAAATGAAAACTTGTCAATTAAAAATTAATAAAATTAAGAATATGATATGTAAACAAGTACCTGATGAAGAATATCCAAAGAACACCTCTTCTGGTACTGATGCAACTTTTTTCCATGGTTATGTCCAAGTCTTTGAGTCTGGTTCTGTACATACATTGACCTGCGACGCAATTCTTTGTCCGATGTGTACAAATTGCCATAATTCTCCATCTGGAGAGGAGCTTCTTCAACAAAACTAATATCAACAGACATGTTGAAAATGATCACAATGAACTAATAGCACAAATACAAATGACACTAATAAACACTAGAACTATATGGTATCACATATGACCAATGGAATTATGAATATGCAGAAAAACGCAATCTGCTTCAGATAAATCCTTGGAGAATTCCCTGAATCTTAGATGATTTTGAACTAGTGATTAATTTCATTGCTAAAACCAGCCTTTATACATCCATTCCATGTTTGAAATCTATCCCCCAACTTTGGATACTATTGACCATTTTGTGACACCATTCAATAATCAAGCCTCAACCTTGGATTGGGCTTGGAGTACTAGCTCAAGCAGTTCAGCCAATCAGAATGAAGCTTAGGTGAGGGGAAAGCAATCAGAAATCTTGGCTAATTGACCCTCTGCACCTGGTCCAGTTAACTTGGATTGGGGGGACAATAGCTCAACTTAATTAGGTAAATAATAGGCTTAGCTTTTGCCTCTTCATCAGGTGGGACTTGGTAGAAAATGAGCTTGGGTCTTGATCAATGTGTCAAGTATGTACACATTTTTATCTTGTAAACTTTTAGATATTCTTAAAATGACTTGGACTCTGAATTTTCAATTATTCTATTTCACTGTGAATATATGACAAAAGTAATTTTCTATAAATATATATTCAATATCAAAATAAGATCTAAAAGATGAATTAAAATTAAATACAAGAGCATGATGTTTTAAAATTCAGACTTCAAGAAAATAGGATAAATTTGTTCCAAAGGGTGTCTCCTATCTGTTGTATTCATTATCATTTAACTGGATGACAAAAGACAACATATCAACTTTTAGTTCATTTGAAAATTTCAAAAAAGAAAAAAATCCTTTTTTATTCCAAACTAGGCTTTTATCCCCAATAAAATGTTTGTTCTACTTGTAATCAAGGACAAAAAATAGTAATTTCTTTAAATCCTCCAATGGGTCTTAATCTTATCATGTTAGCCTTGATTATATGTATGTGTGTGTGTGTGTGTGTGAACTGATGTGAAAATTTAATAATTATACAGAGATTCCAGTGTAGAATAGACATCTGTCATAAGAAAGATCCTATGTGAATATATATATATATATATATATATATATATATATATATATATATATATATATATATATATATATATATATATATATATATGAATGTATGTATGTATGTATATATCACATATATGTATATGTAGGTAGATAGGTATGTAAATAGGTGTGTGTGTAGTGTGACTTTATATGTATGTATGTATGTATGTATGTATGTATGTATGTATGTATGTATGTATGTATGTATGTATGTATGTATGTATGTATGTATGTATGTATGTATGTATGTATGTATGTATGTATGTATGTATGTATGTATGTATGTGTTTATATATATGAGTGTACTATTAAAATATAATAATTATACTGACACTTCAGTGTAGAAAAGATGTCTTCTATAATGGGAAACATGAAAAATGATTATATATGTATGCAGGTTTGTGTACATGTGTATATATATATGTATGTGTCTGTGTGTAATGATATATATATATATATATATATATATATATATATATATATATATATATATATATATATATATATATATATATAAATATATATATATATGTGTGTGTGTGTGTGTGTGTGTGTGTGTACTGAATCAGTTGTTAGGCATATTTTGGCAACAAGTGGAAGAGAAGGTCTTTGATTCATAATACATATTTGTACCAGTTGTGTAATACATAGTAATTGAGTTCTGTGAAAGTTTTCTTGAAAAAAGATTTAAATGCATGCCTAGATTAAAATTTTATCAGTGAACATTATGGGTCTACATTGTTCTAGTTTAAAAAGAAAAAACATTTTCTGCTGTGTAAATCAAAAGAATGTATGTTCCCTGATGTCTACAGTAGAACCACATAGCATCTAAGATTGAAAAATTGTGATGGATTGAATGGGATTATAAGTGTATTTTAAGCCAGGAATCTGCCAATAGAGAAGGTATTGCTGTTCTGTTTGGAAATAATATTAAATTACTATTCACATGAAAAGATGTGATTGTCTGAACATTCTAGTAGAAGTTTTTTATTTAATGGACAAATATTTACATTAGTTGTGAAAATGAGGGTATTTTTTGTTTTAAGGATTTGAGTTTGAGACTCATGGACTCTACAGGAAAAATGATTAAGAGGTATTTTTTCTTTAGGATTTGTGTTTGAGACTCATGGTCTATATAGTCAAAACAATTATTATGTGGAGAGTATTTTTTAAGATTTGTGTTTGAGACTCATGACCTTTACAGTCAAAATGAGTATAATGCAGAGAGTAATTTTTTAGGAATTGTGTTTGAGACTCATGGTCTATAAAGTCAAAATGATTATAATGCAGAGGGTAATTTTTGTAGGATTTGTGTTTGAGACTCATGGTCTCTACAGGCAAAATGATTATAATGGAAAGGCTATTTTTTCTTTAGGATTTGTGTTTGAGACTCATGGTTTATACAGTCAAAATGATTTTATTGCAGAGAGTATTTTGTTTAGGATTTGTGTTTGAGACTCATTGGTCTCATACAGTCAAAATGATTATATTGCAGAAAGTATTTTGTTTAGGATTTTTGTTTGAGACTCATGGTCTTTACAGACAAAATGATTATATTGCAGAATTTTTTTAGGATTTGTGTTTGAGACTCATTGTCTATACAGTCAAAATGATATTGCAGTAATTTCTAAGGATTTGTGTTTGAGATTCATGGTGTATATGGTCAAAATTATTATAATGCAGAGAGTATTTTTGTAGGATTTGTGTTTGAGACTCAATGACTATACAATCAAAATGATTATAATGCAGAGAGTATATTTTTTAGGATTTGTGTTTGAGACTCAATGTCTATACAGTAAACATGATTATTATGCTGTCATTTTTAAGAATCAGAAGGAACATATTAAAAATTTTGACAGTTTTTCTTTTGGTGATTGAAATATTGTTCCTGATACAGAGCTTGACTCAAAATATGTTGCATAATACATATTGAATAACCCAAGCTGAAGTCCAGTACATCAAGAATCAACTTGACTTATTAGATTCATGGATAGCAATAAATTCCTTGAGAAATGTTACCCAAGTATGGTTACCTATCCAATATATAATTTTTACTTAAATTCAAAAAGAAGATAAACACATATATGATCATCATACATGATATGAAAGGTGATTTTGAACTAGTGATTAATTTCATTGTTAAAACAAGCCTTTATACATCCATTCCATGTTTGAAATCTATCCCCAACTTTGGCTGCTAGGGACCATTTTGTGACACCATTCAATAATCAAGCCTCAACCTTGGATTAGGCTTGGAGTACAAGTTCAAGCAGTTCAGCCAATCAGAATGAAGTTTAGGTGAGGGGTAAACAATCAGAAATCTTGGCTAATTGATGACCAGAACAGTGTGCAGTTAACTTGGCTTGGGGTGACAATAGCTCAACTTAATTAGGTAAATAATAGGCTTAGCTTTTGCCACTCAATCAGGTGGGACTTGGTAGAAAATGAGCTTGGGTTATGACCAATGTGTCAAGTATGTACAAATTTTTATCTTGTAAACTTTTAGATATTCTTAAAATGACATGGACTCTGAATTTTCAATTATTCTATTTCACCATAAATATATCACAAAAGTAATTTTCTATAAATATATATACAATATTAAAATAAGATCTAAAATATGAATTAAAATTAAATACAAGAGCATGATGTTTTAAAATTCAGACTTCAAGAAAATAGGATAAATTTGTTCCAAAGGGTGTCTCCTATCTGTTGTATTCATTATCATTTAACTGGAAGAAAAAAGACAACTTATCAACTTTTAGATTTTTGAAAATTTTGAAGAAAAATAATCCTTTTTTATTTCAAACTAGGCTTTTATCCCCAATAAAATGTTTGATCTACCTGTAATCAAGGATAAAAAATAGTAATTTCTTTAAATCCTCCAATGGGTCAGAATCTTATCATGTTAGCCTTGATTATATGCATGTGTGTGTGTGTGAACTGATGTGAAAATTTAATAATTATACAGAGATTCCAGTGTAGAATAGACATCTGTCATGAGAAAGATCCTATGTGAATAAATAAATATATATATAAATATGTCACTATATATATATATATATATATATATATATATATATATATATATATATATATATATATATATATATATATATATATATGTAGGTAGATAGGTAGGAAGAGAGGTGTGTGTGTGAGGTGGGGTGACTACGTATGTATGTATGTATGTATGTATGTATGTATGTATGTATGTATGTATGTATGTATGTATGTATGTATGTATGTATGTATGTATGTATGTATGTATGTATGTATGTATGTATGTATGTATGTATGTCTGTGTGTATGTGTATGTATTGGTGTCTTTATATAAATGTGAATGTACTGTTAACATTTGAAAACTATACTGACAATCCAGATTGTAGAATATACCTCATTTAAAATTGGTATATATATATATATATATATATATATATATATATATATATATATATATATATATATATATATATATATATATATATATATATATATATATATATATATATATATATATATATATATATATATATATATATATATATATAGGTATGTAGGTATGTAGGTATGTGTTTATGTATGTGTTTATATATATGAGTGTACTATTAAAATTTAATAATTATTCTGACACTAGAGCATAGAACAGGTGTCTTCTTTAATGGGAAACATTAAAAATGATTATATGTGTTTGCAGGTGTGTGTACATGTGTGTATATATGTGTATGTGTCTGTGTGTAATGATGCTAAAATCTAATAACTATACTAACACTCCAGTGTTAAGCTAACCTCATCTTTAATGAGAATCATTATATATATATATATATATATATATATATATATATATATATATATATATATATATATATATATATATATATATATATATATATATATAAGAATAGTTTAATGTTAGTCTTGACTGTATGTGTGTATACTGCTTTGAAAATTTAATAACTATACTGACTTTGCAGTGTTGAACAGACAGCTAGCATGAGTTAGATCAAGTGACTATATATATATATATATATATATATATATATATATATATATATATATATATATATATATATATATATATATATATGTGTGTGTGTGTGTGTGTGTGTGTGTGTGTGTACTGAATCAGTTGTTAGGCATATTTTGGCTCTAAGTGGAAGAGAAGGTCTTTGATTGATAATACATATTTGTACCAGTTGTTTAATACATAGTTATTTAAGCTCTGTAAAAGTTTTCTTGAAAAAAGACTTAAATGCATGCCTAGAAAAAAAATTTAATCAATGATCATTATGGGTCTACATAGTTCTAGTTTCAAAAGAAAAAAAACATTTTCTGCTGGGTAAATCAAAAGAATGTATGTTCCCTGATGTCTACAGTAGAATCACATAGCATCTAAGATTGAAAAATTGTGATGGATTGAATGGGATTATAAGTCTATTTTAAGCCAGGAATCTGCCAATAGAGAAGGTATTGCTGTTCTGTTTGGAAATAATATTAAATTACTATTCACATAAAAAGATGTGATTGTCTGAACATTCTAG
Source organism: Potamilus streckersoni (assembly GCA_016746295.1). NCBI lineage: Eukaryota > Metazoa > Mollusca > Bivalvia > Unionida > Unionidae > Potamilus > Potamilus streckersoni. The sequence continues at coordinate 396,167 of JAEAOA010000080.1, forward strand.
TAGAAGTTTTTTATTTAATGGACAAATATTTACATTAGTGGTGAAAATGAGGGTATTTTTTGTTGTATTCATTATTATTTAACTGCATGAAAAAAGACAACTTATCAACTTTTAGTTTATTTGAAAATTTGGAAGAAAAAAAATTCTTTTTTATTCCAAACTAGGCTTCTGTCCCCAATAAAATGTTTGTTCTACTTGTAATCAAGGATAAAAAATAGTAATTTCCTCAAATCCTCCAATGGGTCAGAATCTTATCAGGTTAGCCTTGATTATATGCATGTGTGTGTGTGTGTTTGTGTGTGTGTGTGTGAACTGATGTGAAAATTTAATAATTATACAGAGATTCCAGGGTAGAATAGACATCTGTCATGAGAAAGATCCTATGTGAATAAATAAATATATATATAAATCTGTCACTATATATGTATATGTAGGTAGATAGGTAGGTAGATAGGTGTGTCTGTGGGGTTGACTGTATATGTATGTATGTATGTATGTATGTATGTATGTATGTATGTATGTATGTATGTATGTATGTATGTATGTATGTATGTATGTATGTATGTATGTATGTATGTATGTATGTATGTATGTATGTATGTATGCATGAGTGTACTATTAAATTTTAAAAATTATACTGACACTCCAGTGTAGAACAGATGTCTTCTTTAATGGGAAACATTAAAAATGATTATATATGTTTGCAGGTGTATGTACATGTGTGTATATATGTGTATGTGTCTGTGTGTAATGATGTTAAAATCTAATAACTATACTAACATTCCAGTGTTGGGCTAACCTCATCTTTAATGAGAATCATTATATATATATATATATATATATATATATATATATATATATATATATATATATATATATATATATATATATATATATATATAAGAATCTTTGCATGTTAGTCTTGACTGTATGTGTGTATACTGCTTTGAAAATTTCATAACTATACTGACTTTGCAGTGTTGAACAGACAGCTAGCATGAGTTAGATCATGTAACTCTCTCTCTCTCTCTATATATATATATATATATATATATATATATATATATATATATATATATATATATATATATATATATATATATATATATATCACTGTACTTAATCAGTTGTTATGGATATTTTGGCTGCAAGTGGAAGAGAAAGTCTAAGTGATTTATAATACATATTTGTACCAGTTGTTTAATATATAGTTATTTAAGCTTTGTGAAAGTTTTCTTGAAAAAAGACTTAAATGCATGCCTAGATTAAAATTTTATCAGTGAACATTATGGGTCTACATAGTTCTATTTAAAAAAAAACCCCAAACATTTTTTGCTGGGTAAATCAAAAGAATGTATGTTCCCTGATATCTTCAGTAGAACCACATAGCATCTAAGATTGAAAAATTGTGACAGACTGAATGGGATTATAAGTCTATTTTAAGCCAGGAATCTGCCAATAGAGAAGGTATTGCTGTTCTGTTTGGAAATAATATTAAATTACTATTCACATAAAAAGATGTGCTTGTGCGGACATTCTAGTAGAAGTTATTTATTTAATGGACATATATTTACAAAAGTGGTGAAAATGAGGGTATTTTTTGTTTTAAGGATTTGAGTTTGAGACTCATGGTCTCTACAGTCAAAATGATTATTATTCAGAGGGCATTTATTTATGATTTGTGTTTGAGACTCATGGTCTATAGTCAAAATGATTTTAGTGCAGAGGTATTTTTGTAGGATTTGTGTTTGAGACTCATGGTCTATACAGTCAAAATGGTTATTATGCAGAGGGTATCTTTTTGGGATTTGTGTTTGAGACTCATTGTCTATAGAGTCAAAATGATTATTATATAGAGAGTATTTTTGTAGGATTTGTGTTTGAGACTCATGGTCACTACAGACAAAATGATGATAATGGAGAGGGTATTTTTTACAATTTGTGTTTGAGACTCATGTGCTTTACAGTCAAATTTATTATTATGCAGAGAGTAATTGTTGTAGGATTTGTGTTTGAGACTCAGGGTCACTATAGACAAAATGATTATAATGGAGAGGGTATTTTTTTAGGATTTGTGTTTGAGACTCATTGTCTATAGAGTCAAAATGATTATTATGTCTAGAGTATTTTTGTAGGATTTGTGTTTGAGACTCATGGTCACTATAGACAAAATGATTATAATGAAGAGGGTATTTTTTTACAATTTGTGTTTGAGACTCATGTGCTTTACAGTCAAATTTATTATTATGCAGAGAGTAATTGTTGTAGGATTTGTGTTTGAGACTCAGGGTCACTATAGACAAAATGATTATAATGGAGAGGGTATTTTTTAGGATTTGTATTTGAGACTCTTTGTCTATACAGTCAAAATTATTATTATGCAGAGGGTAGTTTTTAGGGTTTGTGTTTGAGACTCATGGTCACTACAGTCAAAATGGTTATTATGCAGAGGGTATATTTTAGGATTTGAGTTTGAGACTCATTGTCTATACAGTCAAAATGATTATTATGCAGAGAGTATTTTTGTAGGATTTGTGTTTAAGACTCATGGTCACTACAGACAAAATGATTATAATGCAGAGGGTAATTTTTTAGGAATTGTGTTTGAGACTCATGGTCTCTACAAGCAAAATGATTATAATGGAGAGGGTATTTTTTTTTAGGATTTGTGTTTGAGACTCATTGTCTATACAGTCAAAATAAATATTATGCAGAGAGTTTTTTTGTGGGATTTGTGTTTGAGATTCATGGTCACTACAGACAAAATGATTTTAATGGAGAGGGTATTTTTTTAAGATTTGTGTTTGAGACTCATGGCCTTCACTGTCGAATTTATTATTATGCAGAGAGTATTTTTGTAGGATTTGTGTTTGAGACTCATGGTCACTACAGACAAAATGATTATAATGGAGAGGGTATTTTTTAGGATTTGTGTTTGAGACTCATGGTCTCTACAGGCAAAATGATTATAATGGAGAGGGTATTTTTTTTAGGATTTGTGTTTGAGACTCATGGTCTATACAGTCAAAATGATTATTATGCAGAGAGTATTTTTGTAGGATTTGTGTTTGAGACTCAGGGTCACTACAGTCAAAATGGTTTGTATGCAGAGGGTATTTTTTAGGATTTGTGTTTGAGACTCATGGTCTCTACAGGCAAAATGATTATAATGGAGAGGGTATTTTTTTAGGATTTGTGTTTGAGACTCATGGTCTATACAGTCAAAATGATTATTATGCAGAGAGTATTTTTGTAGGATTTGTGTTTGAGACTCATGGTCACTACAGACAAAATGATTATAATGGAGAGGGTATTTTTTATGATTTGTTTGAGACTCATGGCCTTTACAGTCAAATTTATTATTATGCAGAGGGTAGTTTTTGTAGGATTTGTGTTTGAGGCTCATTGTCTATACAGTCAAAATGATTATTATGCAGAGAGTATTTTTTAGGATTTGTGTTTGAGACTCATGGTCACTACAGACAAAATGATTATAATGGTGAGGGTATTTTTTTTAGGATTTGTGTTTGAGACTCATTGTCTATACAGTAGAAATGATTATTATGCAGAGAGTATTTTTGTAGGATTTGTGTTTGAGACTCATGGTGACTACAAACAAAATGATTATAATGCAGAGGGTAATTTTTTAAGATTTGTGTTTGAGACTCATGGTCACTACAGACAAAATGATTATAATGGAGAGGGTATTTTTTTAGGATTTGTGTTTGAGACTCATGGTCTATACAGTCAAAATGGTTATTATGCAGAGGGTATTTCTTAGGATTTGTGTTTGAGACTCATGGTCTCTACAGGCAAAATGATTATAATGGAGAGGGTATTTTTTCTTTAGGATTTGTTTTTGAGACTCATGGTCTATAGAATCAAAACAATTATTATACAGAGAGTATTTTTTAGGATTTGTGTTTGAGACTCATGGCCTTTACAGTCAAAATGATTATTATGCAGAGAGTATTTTTTTTTAAGGATTTGTGTTTGAGACTCATGGTCTATACAGTCAAAATGGTTTTTATGGAGAGGGTATTTTTTAGGATTTGTGTTTAAGACTCATGGCCTTTACAGTCAAAATGATTATAATGCAGAGAGTAATTTTTTAGGATTTGTGTTTGAGACTCATGGTCTATACAGTCAAAATAATTGTAATGCAGAGGGTAATTTTTGTAGGATTTGTTTTTGAGACTCATGGTCTCTACAGGCAAAATGATTATAATGGAGAGGGTATTTTTTCTTTAGGATTTGTGTCTGAGACTCATTGTCTATACAGTCAAAATGATTATTATGTGGAGAGTATTTTTTAGGATTTGTGTTTGACACTCATGGTCTCTACAGTCAAAATGATTATTATGTGGAGAGTATTTTTTAGGATTTGTGTTTATGACTCATGGTCTCTACAGTCAAAATGATTATAATGGAGAGGGTTATTTATTTGGATTTGGTGAGACTCATGGTCTATAGTCAAAATGGTTATTATGCAGAGTGTAATTTTTTAGGATTTGGTGAGACTCATGGTCACTACAGTCAAAATGATTATTATGCAGAGAGTAATATTTTGGGTTTTGTGTTTGAGACTCATGGTTTATACAGTCAAAATTATTATAATGCAGAGAGTATTTTTTTAAGATTTGTGTTTGAGACTCAATGACTTTACAATCAAAATGATTATAATGCAGAGAGTATATTTTTTTGGATTTGTGTTTGAGACTCAATGACTATTCACTCAGCATGATTATAATGCAGAGAGTATATTTTTTAGGATTTTTGTTTGAGACTCATGCTCCATATAGTGAAAATGATTATTATGCTGTTATTTTTAAAAATCAGAAGGAGGATATTAAAAATGTTGACAGTTTTTTTTTGGTGATTGAAATATTGTTCCTGATACGGAGCTTGACTCAAAATATGCTGCATAATACATATTGAATAACCCAAGCTGTAGTCCAGGACATCAATAATCAACTTGACTTATTAGATTCATGGATAGCAATAAATTCCTTGAGAAATGTTACCCAGGTATGGTTACCTATCCAATATATAATTTTTACTTAAATTCAAAAAGAAGATAAACACATAAAATTTATGAAAACTGGAGACCAATCTCAAGATGTTATACAGATTACAAGAATGATTTTGCAACCACTGTTAACTGGGTGAAGAACGTCCTCCAAATTGTTATTAGGGACAAACAACAGGGTTTCATAAAAGTGATCTGTTGGTGAAAATTCAAGAACTTGTTATGATGTGAGAGAAAAAAAATGAATCTGGTCTTTTCCTAATGGCAGTCTCTGAAAACACCTTTAGTTCAGTTGAATGGGATCTTTCAGAAGTGTGCTGAAATATTTTAAATTTGGAGAATCCATTTGATAGTGGTTCAGAGTATATTGCAATAAGTCAAAATTGTTGTGTCATTAATAATTGACATTTATCCCCATGTTTGCTCAGTTTTGAGAGAGATTGTTGCCATGGAGACCCTTTAGCACACTAAATAATTGTAATAAAATTTAATTTTCATACACAAATATTTTACAGGAGGTTTAGATAATGAAATTAGGGCAGTATGTTGATGATACTTTCTATTATCTAATGGTTCTGCTTTGTCCTTGAAGACAACCATTTGTTTTAAAAATAAAAAGGTATTTGGATAGGAAATTAAAATTTCTAATTACAGATGTGTAACACCTTCCAATTTGAGTTTCCATTTAACCAAATTGGGTGGGGCTAAAATCTCATGGTGCAAAAACTACTATGCACATACTAAGGATATCTGTAGTCCTTTTGACCAAAAGTCTATAAAACTAGAGAATAATTTTACTGTCCATATGAGGAAGCAAGCATGCTGTTTTATTTACTACAACAATGCCCTCCACAAGTATTAGTTTTAGCTCTTAGCAAGAAACCACATTTTTCCTAAATGTATTCTTAGCCAAAATTTGGCTAGTGTCTGCAATGTAATTTATAGTGATGTCTTTGTATGTACTGGGGCATCATGCCACAGATATGTAGCATCATGTCTCACCTGGTCAAATTATCCTGACACCAGGCACACCACTCCAACACTAACCTCTTAATGTTGAGCACCAAGTGAGGCAGCTGCTATAACTATTTTTATAAGTCTTGGTATGACTTGTTTTGGATTCTGACTCCAACATCTGAGGCAATATTGAAATTTGGGAAAACATTAAAACACTTTTAGCCACAGACTACTAGGTATTTTTTAATAATTTCATTTTTGATAATTATTAGACTATAAGCAAATTTGGATATCTTTAGATTAAAAGCTTTGTATTTCCAATTACTGCATTAGAATTAGAGATACACCTTCCTCTGAGCATGTCAATAGAGGCAGTGGTGGCACAAGTGGTTGGGAGGGGGTAGTTATCCCTGGGAACTTAGTTAAGGGCAACACTTAGAAAACATTGCCCTCTCCAGTGCCTTGAATCCTCATGCCACCATTGAATATACTGAACATTCAATAATCGAGACCAGTGTTACCAAACTTTTTGAAGTTGTGGATACCCATAGCATGTTGTGATTAGATGGTGGACCCTTATGTAAATGAAAACTGTTCAAATGTACTATACTTATTCTTTTTTGGGAACTTTTTGCTGACCCCTTTGCAACATGCGATGGAGCCCAAGGGGTCTGTGGACCACAGTTTGAAGAAAACCCTTGATCCAACTAAGATTATAATTAGTATGTAGTTTGCTTAAGTAAATTGTTGATGTAAATTGGAGGTTTTAATGTCATATCTTGGCAGAACTTTAAGTTTCTTCATTCTCTATTGTAATGCATCCAAGAAACAAGGAAACTCATTATATCTAAAATCAATCAGTGTCATTTGAACCATTAATGTTTTGCATCAACATGGAACAAACTCAGATTTTCTTACTAACATGCAATAATAATACTTAGTCTGAAATGATGATTCCTGTTGATTTCATAAAATGGCACGGGACAATAAAATGTACTTACATGTATTACCAAATGTTACTCAACCACTAGAAAAAAGTTTGAATTTTGTGCTGGTGTTTGTTCTATATAACCATTATAAAGTACAACTTTAAAAAATGTTGTAGCCAGACTATGAAGTTTTGTAATACTGCAGTTTGCATTCGAAAGAAGTGAGAGTCTAATAGACTCATGCCCAGTGTTGCATTTCCTCATTAAAATGTACAAGTGCACAGTTTCTTAGGGCTAGACAAATGAATCAAAAAGGCAAGATCAATAAAGGGAAGATAAGACAACTCTAACCTTTTCACATAGTTGATTGGAATGATAGTAAAATTACACTAAAAAATCTGTATTCCCTCTCAATATAAATTATTATAAGCTTGTTGAAAAAGTATACTTCTCCTCTATGCAAGGACAATTGATCCAATCTATGTTTCAATTCTTTGATTCATTAACTGTATTAACAAAACATGTTTCTTCAGTGTTGACTTTCATTTACTTAGCTGTGACAAAAATCCCATTTTAAAGTGGTTTTTTCTTGGTTTGGCCAATGCAAAGTAAGGTATTTAGTGCCAAAGCAACAAAAGTAATGTGCCTTGTCCAAGCGCACACCATGGTAGCTAACTGAGGCCAGTCCAAATGGTAGGATTTGAATCTGAACCCTTTCAATCACAAGTCTCTTAAGCTAACTGTTGAGCCACCATGTCTCCACATTTTAAGTTTGATCATACTGGTACATTTAATAAACAACAAAGCTGGACAGTATGCATGAAGCATAGGAAAAAAGTGATAGAATTTTTGTTTTGATCATTTTCTATAATTTTAAAATGTATCAGAGCAAGTGAAGAAAAATTATATAATCTAAATACTGACAATATAATAGAATGCATTATTATCTTCACCCTAAATTTTGCTCAATAAATTGGATTTTGGAGTCGGAAGCTTAATCTTTTAATTTCAGCATGAATATCTAATTTGTTTACAACCTGTCCTAAATATAATAAAGTGACAATTTTTTATACAAATGGATGAAGTTTTTGTCTATGCTTGATTTTTGTGGTCCTGGCAGTTGCAGTGGTCATTTAATTATGTAATTTAATGTCAATGACAGTAGAGCATGTAGCTCCTAAAATGATGAAATGTTCACTGGTAATCATGATGCAGCTCAGTAATAATAACAATGCATTTATTGTCTTCACTTAATTTGTAAGAGATGTGTAATTATTATTTGATTAGTGACTCATTATCATTTTGAAACTGGCCTATAATTCCTGGATCTAAACAACCTGCTTTTGTTGCTGTGCTATAAAGCTCCAAACCAAAAGCTACTATGGTGGAACCCATTACTGGTAAATTCAAACCCAGATATAGTAAAATTCCATTACAATCAATATTTTATTTCATCATGAGGTCTTCTTTCTTCAACATATATTTTTTCCATTAATTAATTTTTCTACCCTGAAAACCAGAAGCATTTTTGGTCTCAACTTCACACTTTCCACCCCCAAGAAACTCATTTCAGTTTCAACATCACATGAATTGTTGGGCTGCTCTGGTGGCCTAAGTTGTTAGAGCATCAGCTTTGGATGCAGGAAGTCACGTATTCTATCCCTGGCCAAGTAAAAGAAAAAATGGTGCTATCAGCTGCCTCGCTTAGCACTCAGCATTAAGAGGTTAGTGTTAGGACTGGGCTGAATCAAGGACATTGTATTTTTCATAGCTTGATTACATGGCGATTGTCATACATTCATTGTGACTTTGGTGATGGACTTTAATTATAACTAAAATCCTTCAAGAACAATTACTTTTGACCCTCTTCTGGGGTCTCTTTTTATACTTTAGTTTAAGATATATATATATCTTGTATATTTGAAACTTAGTTATCTTAGCAAAATCAATTATATTGTTGTGCCCAGAAATTTATTTAGGCTGAGTTTTTTTTACTCAAATTATAATTCAATTAATTATTCTCTGGAAATACAAAGTGCTCTTAAAAATAGCATTCTCGGAAATTTTATTTTATTTTAATTTAATTTATTTTAATTTATTTTTATTTTATTTTATTTTAATTTTGTGATTTTTCAAAAAAGTATTTTAAATCTTGGATGGCATTATTGTGATCCAACTATAGACTTGGTACATCAACACAACAGAGGCCACCAAAGGCACATCAACACCTTAGATTTCCACTAAAGTTTATGTAGAACTTTAATTATTATGATGTGTGTGTGTAAATTCAAGGATTATTTGGAATTTAATTTGCAACATGATAAGTTCCTATTCTTTACACGTACACCTAGTATTCTAGGAAATAATTTTTTTTTGAATTTTACAAAGCTTTTTGCTTCTCACTCTTTTCTATTACTTATTTTAAGACAATAGTCATAATTGAGCAAAAACTTGAAAATTTTGCTTTTTACAGCTAGATTATTCCTTGACTCAAAACTTTCTTTTGTCAGTAAGTCTTCCTCTCTAAAGTTATTTTGGTAAAAGTCCATCACAGTTTCATAGATATACTTCCCAATTTTAGGAATCAAACTTCTGATAAGACTGATAAGAAATTGTTATCTCTTCCTACATGTACTTATTTTAAGAAGAAAAGACATTTTTTCTAATTGCTACAAACTGAACAATAACATCATCAAGAGTTATTCCAATTACTCTTATTTCTAAGTAGTAAATTTTGTGGTTGGGTCAATCAAATCAGTTTGCTTTCATTATTAAAATTTAGCAACCAGTGTAAAATTGGCTCATGTTATCAAGATCTTATTTTGCAAAGAACATGTTTAATTACAGAACAAAAATGGACAACATGGAAGAAATGAAAATGATAGAAAGGTTAAGTAAGAAGTAAGAAAGAAAGAATGTCTTGAAACCTAATTCTAAATAGAACCAAAAATTAAAAATGAACAATATATATGTATGCATAGGTTATATGTATTTCAGACTCAGAAAGATACATTGCTGTATCTGAAATGTGTTAATTTCTTTGGCATTGATAATTTCTGTGTCCAATGCAGAAAGACTACCAGTCTCATCCTCTGATTATGGGACTACTGGAATTAACAAGAGTCTGACAAGAGGTCCTTTGAACACTTTCAAAATCCAATCCTGGTTATTTTATCAAGACTTACTAGATTTATAACTGGCAATATTATTGAATCTTCATAACTATTTGTGTGAATAACTGAAGCCAATAACTTTAAGGCTCTTGTCTGTAAATATATTCCCAGTCTATGTTTGATGGTGGAAGAAAGTCAATATGTGAATCTGCCTCTTCTGTTGTAATTACTCAACTTGTGCTGAAACTCCATTTTGGTAAAGTCCAGCTTTTTTATGGATCAGACATCATTGGTTTATTACTTCTATCCAAATCACTGAGTGAACTAGTTCTTTGAGGAACTGAAGAGGGATTTTCTCTCTTGTGAAAGAAACATATTTATCACTTTCTGAAAAACAAAGTCACAATTTCTGATGCCATCATGTCTGCAGTTCTCTTCACTGAGGTAGACTTGTAAAATTCTGATGAACATGGGTGGGACACTTTCCCATCCAGAGTTGTTGTTGGTCCTGTTTTGCACAAGCTCTGAAAGGTCCAGCACTTGCATGGACACACTATGCTGGTCATCTCGGCTCCTGCTGGATGCAGTTTTTGAAGCTGACACAAGTCATCATCTGAAAAATAAATTATGAATTATTAATTATTTCATTAAGATTATTTTGTAAAAAACATGTATGAAGATAACTGAATGTAGCATGTAAATATATTATATGCAGAATACAATAAATATTACAGCTATATGCCTTTTTTAATAGAATTTTGCATAAATTCTAAATTTAGTATTTTCAAATGTTTTTGTTTACTTGTAATAAAAGTTCCAAACTGAAATGAGTCATAGTATATTGTGTGGTGAGGATTGATTCACTGCCTTTATTATTAAAGTTATATTGAAACTTCCACTCATTGCCTTTCCAAAATTAAGTACCTGCACTTTAAAGTTATGAAGTTATTCCTGTAATTTTGAGGTGAAACCATTTATGAAATCATTTGTTTCAATAACCGGAACTGACAGCTTATGTCACTGTTAGTGACATCAACTAGACACAGTTGCAATCATAATGCAACTGAGGGCAATATGTCGCAAATGAGTTGCAAATATGCAAATATTTTTTCTAGCATGCAATAGAAAAGCCAGAGGGCATTCCGATTGTAAAAATGCAATGACTTAGTGAAGATTTAGCAAAATTTTAACTCAACATGCAAGCCAATGACTGTTTGCATGACCAACATTTTTACTGGCAGAAGGTTAACAATAAATGGTCCCCTGTTAAATCTACAATTCCATCCAATGCTGCCCCCAGTGTCAGTAGCAGCTAACATGCAGATAAATTCAACTTAAAATGCAGAAAAGTTAATTCAAGCAAACAGAAAAATTAAGGTATTAAACCTTGAACCTTTAAGTGTAATAAACAAATACATCACCACTTATCAATTGTGAAGACAGTAAACAAGAAATGACTATTAGAGACTTAGTGAAATCAAAACTGGATTAAAAATAAATCTGTAAAAGGTAAATCTACCACTAGCTGGAAATTCACCTATGAAATGGTATCATTATACTGAAAGGCAGCAAAGCTATTGTGATTACAAGTGTTAGTGGCTGGACGGACAGATTGAAAGGATGATACTCAGGGGCAGCTGAATCATAAGGTAAGGTCCTAATAAAGACTTGGATCTTACCAGTGTTTGAGTGTCTTCTGACTTTGTTATTCTGCAATGGAAATGTGACCTTGGGTAGTATATTTGTCTACACTTGATCGTTTGCTATAATTGCGGTGGACTCTTTTTTCAATAAACAGAAAGAGAGATGATCTACGCCTTTGGTATCCTGGAAGGAAAAGTAGAAGAAATAAATAAGATTCAGGCAAATTTATTTGCTATAATTAAGTTACTATGCCTCAAAATCAAGAAATAGTAAAAAATAAATTAAAAAAAACACTGAAATTTAATACAAGATAATCAATATTACTATTATCAAATGATAAATAATGTATTAAAAAAAATCACATTCCATGTGTTGATCACCCCAGCTTGATTTAAAATTTTATAAATTCATTGTACATTATCCTAACCATACCAACTGATAGAATTCACTGTTGTGATCTGATTCAAGCAATAAGATTTGTAATTCACTAAAATCCTTTACAATACTTTAATAATACTTCAAGCTCATTTGTGTCCATCTGACTAATCTGGGAACCAAATATTTAAAAATTTGATAATTCAACACAAAAAGAAACCCATTAAACCAATCCTTGTTACATAAATGACCTTTGTAAATAACTTCCATGTCAAGTTTTAAGTCTCAAGGAGTATACAAAATTAGCTATTATTAGGTACATTTACCATAAAGCTGGTACTATTTTTGCAGACATAATCTATTTCTCTATCTCTAAAAATTCCCAGTATAAAAAAATCATTACTAATTTCTGAAATGTAACTTACCTGGACAATCATCTCTGGGTACAACTACAACTCGCTGGTTGTCCAGTGAAGATACCAGACCTTCTAAATCTAGCACAGTAGCATGACCAGACTGAAAAATACAGAAAATATTTTTTTGTTAAACAAAAATCAGCATATTTGAAAAAATGACTAATGGAGATCTAAAAAAGTGCTATCACTTTTGCATTTACAATGTGATGATGATGATGACTGAATGTGCAAAACCAAATTACAACCCTAATAAGATTATGCTTCAATATTGGTGATCTTATACTGAAAATTGAGCCCTGTATTATGATTGTTCCTATCCCATAGCCAAGAGAAATAAATATGATAATGATACAAACACATCAAAATGTTGGGTGTAGTCTAGAAAATTTAAGCAGCAACTCCATCCACCTCTGACATATATTGGCAATTTTCAGAAGATAGGGATCATTTAAATCAAAGAGGGCTTACATATATTTTGAAAATTGTGTGTGTATTCTTTTGAAATTTGTATATTTTTTGTTTAGAATTCAGTGTGAATCCTATAATCATGTGACCAAGAATATAAATGATCAAAACAAATATTACATATTCAAATTAATTTGCTTACTCTAATTAAAAAATTGCTTCCTCAGTCTCAGTTGATCAAACTATTACCATGAATACATCAATGTATACATTACTAAAGTCACATTCACATTGAACTTAATGCAAGAGTTACCAGTCCTAATTCAGTCAGCTGATTTGTGGGCAAATGTGTTGACTGAATGATCATTTTAATGGTGCTGACATTTACAATGACTGAACTGTGGCAGAAAGACTCCCAAATGTACATTGTTAGAGTACATCAAAAGAACTTTAGTTTTCATTATTATGCAACCCAACCCACCCCCATTTAGAAAATGTAACTCCCGAGGGTCATTAATTAGAAAATATATAATACATCTTTGCCAAAAATAAATACATTGATGCTGTTAACAACTGCAATATTGTTAACAGTTATATGTTTCTAATATCTTTAATTAAGAAAAAACTAAACAAGAAAATTTATTGCATGCAGATACCAATATCTACCTGCCAAAAAGCAAGCTATCTTGTTTGTCCAATTCAAATAAACTGTATGCCTCATCAAATTAATGGTATAAAAGACTAAAGAATGGTCATTTAAGCCCACATTTCAAAATTTATGTGCAACATACCATGAGACAACATCTAAGATACAGTAGAACCTGTCTTGAGGGACCACCCTTTCTACCAAGAAATTATGGTCTCTCAAGACAGTTGGTCTCTCAAGAGAGGTTTGACTGTAAAAGCTCCTTAATTTTTGTTAGGAGTTGGGGCAACTCCATATAAAAGTTACTCAATTACATTTAGGGGTTGGGGCATACAGAGCTTGAATTTTATCAAAAAGGAAATACTCCTACCAAGTACACATCAACACCATCCATCCTATATCCGTATTTGTGGAGGATTGGTTTGAGCACTACTCGGATCGCTCTTGTAGGCTTGACCTTCACATCTACTGATTTCTTGTTGGGCAGGTCTATCCAGAATAGGACTTGTTTCTTGATAATAACCTTCTTAGACCCAAACAATGGGGTATCTTTGGACTGATTCAGTGGCTGGAAAAAAGGATTACAGATACTAGCATTGATAATCACATTTAGGTATTGGGTATTTATTGCTATCAGATTATCCCTTACACATAACAGTCTTGTACTAAATCTTATCAATGAAATGTTAGTATTCTCCTTCCACGTGTTTCTGTGTTTCCAAATATATCACATAAAGATGTTTTGAAGAAATAAATAAAAAATTAAAAAAATATTTATTCTATCATAAACTCAAATGTTAATCTCTTGGTAATCAAACTCAGAAGTGAATTCAAATGCCATTTTAATCTGCATAGTGATAATCAACTTGATGAAAATTGCATCAGATCATCTATAAAGTTCCAATAAGAATATACTTTTGTCAGTAACTGACATTTTGCAGTCAACAGTTATCAGCAACTGTGACTGACTAATATATCAACCAATTAATGTCTTTTTTTCTTCCTGTAAGTGCTGTAGCTACTGCCTATACTTGATGCACAGTTCAGGGTTAGATTAGTTGGCAAAGCTATGAAGGTAGAGGAGGACATCTTGCTATTTACCTTTCTTTCTTTGTCCTTTTCTTTGGAGTTTTTAGTCCGAGCATCAGATGATGACTTCATGCTACTTTTACTGGCCTCTGTAAAATGATGGATTCTATTCAGGCAAGGCTAACTAAACTTGTATTTATGGATTTACAAAGCATTTATTGTAATTAAATGAACATTATTATTGATATCAATAATATGGGTATTAAAAGTTTCAATTAAAAGCAATAAACAGGTTCATGTTCTACTACACAATTAAAGTTTACATACATTTTAAGCACAACAATATATTAATAAATAACATATGCTGTTTACCAAATCAGCAGTCTGAATATTTTCTGACCAAATGTGATGTTCATTAGAATTTTCTTATTAACAATTTGTGTTAAAATGTTCAAATGAGACTTTAATTTGCAACCTTCATTGTATTTATATTACATTAGAACTATGGGGCACATGCATAGGAATCTTTCATAATGCAGGTCTCTATGAGCATTTTTATGAGCATTACATACTCTGTCTCCAAGGCAGTAGCGACCTCCTCCTCTTTCCTTTATCCTCATTTTCCTCTCCCTCTCTCTGAAAGAGTAATTTTAACAGAATGAAAATCTGAAGAATCTACATATGTAATATATGGACTACCCAAATCAATGTAATAGAAAACATTTGGTTGACTTGGAACTTATTGTTAATCCTGTCTTGAAAATTTCCAATTAAATTGGTGAACAAATTTTTAAAAATTTAATGGAGGTAAATCTTCAGAAATATTATATCTGCAATAAATATTTAGTCAAAAAAAACAAATAGAAGTCTAAAAATATTTTATTCACCATCAAAGTCATCAGCCGAAAGAGTTAAAAACTGCTCTGATCAACTCAAATGAGTCAAACAGCTCTTTCCAATTGGTTAAATGCAAGTGATGACATAGTAGAATAACAACACTGTATGAAATGTATCTGATTTGAGACAAGCAGAAAAATATAATCCAGTCCCAAATTCGTCATGTGGCAAGTCATTGTAGTTCAAAGTTTCTGCCATCTATACACTGAATATGAACTTTAAAAAAAAAATTTAGGGTACATACAGGTTGTTGATAGCAGGAGCACATCCCACACCATTTTATTGGTAGTGTTTAAATCATTTTAACTATGCATGATAAATCATGAAAAGCAGGTCACAATAGTCCAGTTTTGGTGTTTTGTAATAAAATTTATAGTGAAAACTGGCTCCATGAGAGATCTGGCAAAGACCTAAGAAAATAAATCAGTGTTTACCATCTTTAACTGTTTTTCTTTCTCATCAGTTTCTTTTCCACTTTTATTTTCTTCTTGTGGAATATCCAGTGGTTTCCCCTCCATCTCCTTAAACAGACAGGTCTTATAGAGTTCGGACTTGAGGAATCTGGCATAGCTGTCCAGTTTCATTAGCCGGTAGATCTGCAATACAAAACTATGACACTTACCATCTACTACTACCAAAGCTGTATGTACTTTATCTGGACAGCATTAGGTCATCACATATATATTTGAATTTATACTCCAGCTATTCGACAAATGCTCTACACCAGGGTGTCTTGAGCACAGTGGGTCACATGGACCAAAAATTGGAAGTTTGTGGGTCACACACACACACACACACACACACACACACACACACACACACACACACACACACACACACACACACACACACACACACACACACACACACACACATTTCATATAAACCAATCAAACTAAAGAATAGATGATCCATAAATGTTTCTGCAAATGTGATTACCTGATGCTGGGCCACATCAAATATTTGGGGTGTTGGGGTGTCCAACTGAGAGTCTGCTTGTTGCCTAGCAACACTATCAATATTCACAGGCTCTGAAGCATGCACAGACAGATGTTTATTAAAAATCTCTCTTGCTTGCACATTTCTCTGGAAAAGAAATAAAAGAAAAATTAAATATTATTCCAGATGGTACAATTCCTTCAAAACTGATGCTATAGGATCAAGTAATTGACAGGTAACAAAATGTATTAGCTAAAGTATTTTATCACATGTAACTTTTAAACAAACTCACTTAATAAACTACCAAGGGACTAGGATTTTATTTAGTGTATTTTGCTTTATTAGCAAGAATGACAATTTTATGCATATGGGAGGTTGGATGGGGGAATAGTCAAAATGCCATGCAAACGTATAGTACTAATTTCAGATAGTGTAAATGTTACTTTTTCATATGTAACTTTAAAACAATCGTTAGATTTAATAAACTACCATGGCGCTTTCAATTTATTTGTTAGTGTTTTTCTTCATTAGCAAGAATATAATTTTATGAATTTGTTTTTATATATATTGGAGAGGAAAAGTAAGACAAAATTTAAAAACAAAGTATTAATGGGTTATGTAAATATGTATTTTTAACTGCATTTTATCTGTTCATACATTTTTTTTGATTTTCCAATAAACTTTGTTATTAAGCATTACATTTTCTTTTATTGCATACTGTCATGTATTTCATTAATTAATTTTAGTACAATCTTTTTGAAATATATCTGTCAGCCAATGGATATTGAATTTTTATAATTTATTTCACAGGGCACATAACAGTATTAAACCGTATGTACACATTTATAAGTAAAACAACCTGCATTAGGACTATGATTGCCTGGTCTAGCATTGACTTAACCACTGAGCATACAACTTTATAGGCCAATATCTGCTGTTACAAATACAACAAATGATGTAGCCCTGGTCTGCAAGTGCATTATGCTATGGTAGATCAGGATCTTTGTTGTTTGGAAATGAGTGCAATCAACCAATCACAAGGCATGTTACATGTTATATTAGGAATTTCTGCATAATATCAGCCACTAAGCAACCTGCATTAGGACTATGACAGCCTGGTCTAGCATTCCCTTAACCACTGAGCATATGATTTGCTGGTTATAAACAGCTGGTCAATCCTGTGCAGTAAGCAAGACATAATAAATGTTAAGTTGGTTACCATCTCTTGACTGGTAATCTGTTTATATTTTTCCACTGTCATCCAGAAGATGATGTTCTCCTCACTGAATTCTTTCTTCAGGAACTCCTGTAATGACAAAATTATATGACTGAAGTGGAAAACTGATTTTCATACACCCTTTCTGTCAATGTTATATATGGGGTGGGGCCAAAATGTTACAGAAATGCAGGTGGTGGTTAAGGTTGTGAAAATAAGCAACCAAGGCCTGTCCACAATGGTCATTTACAACTGACCAAAGGCTATGTGGCTAATTCTGCATGCTCCACCCTACAGTCTCTGGCTGGTAGATAATACCAACATTGTGCCATGTCTGCCCAAATGGCGTTGCATAATAACCTTGGTATGAATCCATTATTTGTGTAAAGAACATTAAATGCTTATCAATTACTACTTATCTATTGTTTCTTATCTTGTCTAGGCAGCTTGAATTTGAAAGTTACACTTCTGGCCTTTCATGCTGTGAAATGTAACATTCAATCCCCAACCGCTCCGGTGGCTTATTGGTTAGAGCGTGCATCCTCAGAAGCTGGATGTCATGGCTTAAATCCATGGTCGAGTCATACTAAAGACTTACAAAACTGGTACTAACAGTTGCCTTGCTTGGCGCTCAGCATTAAGAGGTTAGTGCTAGGACTGGTCAGCCTGGTGTCAGAATAAAGTGACTGGGTGGGACATCATGTCTGCGGCATGATGCCCTAGTGCTAGACATCACTATAAATAAATAAATAAATAAATAAATAAATAAATAAATAAATAAATAAATAAATAAATAAATTCCTTTGAATGAGGGCCTCAAGGTAGATTAGTTCTTAGCTAATTGAATTACCCTCTTTAAATAAAGTAATAATAATAATAATAATAATAATAATAATAATAATAATAATAATAATAATAATAATAATAATAATAATAATAACTATAAACTGTCACACTGCATACATAGCGATATGACTGAAAAATAATTAATTTAAAAATCTAAATCACAGTCAGTCCTGATTGGTGGTGGTTGTCCAGAATAAAAGAGTAACCACCAATCAGAACTGTAGCTTCATTGTTATGTGAAACACTGGAAGCGTTGCATAAAAGCTAAATCCAAATAGATACAATTGATAAGGTGGCCATTGAATGTTCTGTAAAGTACTTAAACATGGAAATGGAAGGTCACCATTGACATAGATATATGTAAACAACAGAATATAATTGCTGGATAAAATAAACAATTTAGCACACAATATGAGAACAAGCATATTCCAAACTATACAAATTCAACCCAGTCTGACAACAAATATTTTTTTTTTGTATAAATGCAGTAGGTGTCCAGAATTTATTTTTCTCTGACAGAAATGCATGACTGGGGTCACAGCTGTTGTTTTGCATCTGCTGTAAATACAAATTGGCATTTATTTATCTTTACTTAACACTCAGACCTGATTTTCCTAACCGCTCCAGTGGCTTAGTGGTTAGACCATCCATCTTGGATGCAGGAGATTGTGGGTTTAAACCCCAGCCGAGTCATACCAAAACATGAAAAAATGATATTAACAGCTAGCTGCCTTGCTTGGTACTCACCATTAAGAGGTTAGTGTTAGGACCATTTGGCCTGGTGTCAGATTAATGTCAGATTAATGTGACTGGCTGGGACAACATGCCCCAGTGCTAGACATCACAATAAACTATCACACTGCAGACATCATAGCAATATGACAGAAAAATTGTTACAGCTTCATTAAAAATCTAAATCACACACACAGAGATTTTCCTTACATGAAGAAATTGCACAAGTTTTCTCTGTTTTGGATAGAACACTGTAATGCCTTCCAAAAATAAAGATGCCAATAGTTTTTAAAGCATTCGTACACAGCAAAACAAAGGGCACGGTGTCCAAAATGAGTGCTGCACCTGATCCAATGTAACAGCCTGAAATTGCTTATAAGGCTGAATTAAAATCAATGAAAACAGGAAGTCTGTTTGGAAGTATTTTTGGTGGAAATCCTGTTAGGGATGAGAAAGGCATAAGAACATATGAAATGCTTTGTCTGTCTGATCTGCATAATGGATATAAACAAAAGACCACCACCCTACCTATGACTGACCACCCTACCAATGACTGACCACCCTACATTGACTGATAAAATGACCATCTAGTTCATATGTGTATCATTATTGTTATCAGGTTGTGAAGAAGAAGAAAAACAAGAAGAAGAAAAACAAGAAAAAGAACAACAAGAAGTAGTATCTTTATAAGGAAGTATAAGTCTAATTAATAATAATAATAATAATAATAATAATAATAATAATAATAATAATAATAATAATAATAATAATAATAATAATAATAATAAGGAAGAAGAAGAACAAGAACAATAACAACAAGAAATGTAATTTTAAGTCTAATAATAATTATAAGAAGAAGAAGAAGAAGAAGAAGAAGAAGAAGAAGAAGAAGAAAAAGAAGAAGAAGAAAAAGAATAAGAAGAACAAGAAATATAAGTGTAAGACTAATTAATAATAATAATAATAATAATAATAATAATAATAATAATAATAATAATAATAATAATAAGAAGAAGAAGAAGAAGAAGAAGAAGAAGAAGAAGAAGACAAAATAAGTATTATTCTGCTCCATTATTCATCCTTTTCACAATAATAATAATAATAATAATAATAATAATAATAATAATAATAATAATAATAATAATAATAATAATAATAATAATAATAATAATAATAATAATAATAATAATAATAATAATAATAATAATAATAATAATAATAAGGAAGAAGAACAAGAACAAGAACAACAAGAAATGTAAGTGTAAGTCTAAAAATAATAATAATAATAATAATAATAATAATAATAATAATAATAATAATAATAATAATAATAATCAGAAGAAGAAGAAGAAGAAGAAGAAGAAGAAGAAGAAGAAGAAGAAGAAGAAGAAAAAGAAGAAGAAAAATAAGAAGAACAAGAAGAACAACAAGAAGTAGTATCTTTATAAGGAAGTACAAGTATAAGTCTAATTAATAATAATAATAATAATAATAATAATAATAATAATAATAATAATAATAATAATAATAATAATATTAAGAAGAACAAGAACAAAAACAAGAACAAGAACAAGAAGAAGAACAACAAGAAGTAGTATCTTTAAAAGAAAGTACAAGTATAAGTCTAATAATAATAATAATAATAATAATAATAATAATAATAATAATAATAATAATAATAATAATGAAGAACAAGAAGACAAAATATAAGTGTAAGTCTAATTAATAATAATAATAATAATAATAATAATAATAATAATAATAATAATAAGAAGAAGAAGAAGAAGAAGAAATATAGGTGTAAGACTAATTAATAATAATAATAATAATAATAATAATAATAATAATAATAAGAAGAAGAAGAAGAAGAAGAAGAAGAAGAAGAAGAAGAAGAAGAAGAAGAAGAAGAAGAAGAAGAAGAAGAAGAAGAAGAAGAAGAAGAAGAAGAAGAAGAAGAAGAAGAAGAAGTATCATTCTGCTCCATTATTCATCCTTTTCACAATAATAATAATAATAATAATAATAATAATAATAATAATAATAATAATAATAATAATAATAATAATAATTTATTATTATTATTAATTATTTATTAATAATTATTTATTATTATTATTATTATTATTATTATTATTATTATTATTTACATCATTCTACTCCATTATTCATCCTTTTTACAATAATAATAAAAATAATAACTATAAGAAATATTACCATTATTGTTATTGTTATTATTGTTATTATTATTATTATTATTATTATTATTATTATTATTATTATTATTATTATTATTATTATTATTCTTTGTTACATCATTCTGCTCCATTATGCATTTTTCACATCCAACACCTCAGTTCATCAGACTCTATTTACAGGAAGTTGTTAATGGATCAAATGGAGGGAATTGATCAATAGATATTTACAAGGAACTTGTTTAGGGATCAAAGGGAGGCAACTGCTGAATTCAATATTGTTATTGTCAATTACACCACTCCCTCGATAATTCGCGGACATGGGGTACAAAAACATCGACCGCGATATTAGCGATGGCGCGATTTATCGAGGGACCTATAACAAACAACAAAAGTAACAAAGGGATCGAAGATTAGGCAAAAGTGGGTGTCGTGGGCTTGGCATGTTACAGTGTTGAATACTAAATTAATAAACGTGCTAAGATTAATAGTGAATAAATATCTCTTCATATCGGTATATATTATTTTTTTCCCCTCAGAGTAACATTAATTTCAGGATAACTTGCAGTATATTGATCATCAAAACATTATTCCACATGGTTTACATTCGCTTAGCACATGTACGACTTCACGTTGTGTACTACAACACTAATTTTTGCTGTGAATGGTATACATTCTAGTTTTATTGTTTGATCCAAAGTAGACGTTTTTTTTAAAATACAAAAGATCAACACATTTCGAAAATAAAATGTCGATCGAATGATGTGTAGATTTTAACTACGGCAGAAGTAAAATGAAAGAAAAAAATAATTCACAAGGGTGAACCATTACCAACATGAATTTAATGGGTCTAAAAAATTAAAACGACATAAATTAGAACACGATAACACTTGCGGTTTGTGACACGTTGCTGCGTGAACAATGCGTACACAGCATCATCTAATTCGTTATTGCTTGCAGTCCGTTCTCGTTTTCGTTTCATCCCTTCATCTGAATCAACATCATGTGAGTAATTTCGAAGTTTCGGCTCATCCTTAAGCCAACCTGTAAATGTCGACTCAGCAATTTTTAGTTTAATGCAAAATTTTGATCTCGCTTCGTCATTATATGAACACTATCCATGATGCACAGCTTTTCAGTCAATGAGTACGCATTTCGCTTAATTCCTTTGCTCTCCATGGTCACATTTACAAATAATTAGGATACATTTAGGGCTGTCAAAAATCACGAAAAAAAAAAAAACCCGGGTACCCGTTGCAAATTTTAACGGGTACCCGTTAGCACATGAATGACATGTACAACCTTAGACCAACTAATTGATATCTCCATTTCTTTAATATTTTTTTTTTTAATGGCAATAGAGGCTAACCGTGTACTACTCAGTCTGATTCGTCCACACCGACGTAGCAGCGAATTGACCGCACGCTGTTAATTAATAAATTTATATAGAATGACCTTTGTACACAGATGGTAGGTATAATCCAACTTTTAATGATCACTGTGATCAGCCGCATTAAAAGCTTTAGAACACTCGCATTTTTTAAAGTATAAGTCCTTGTTAGAACAGACGGCGTTTATTCCTCTGCTTTTGACCGCAGTTTTGAATTACCCACGCATGCATCCCCCAGTTATACCACGTGACCACGCAGTCGCATAAATATTATTTTGGAATTATAATTCTTAAGATAGTTATGGTAAAAACGTAGTAGTATCGCAAATAGAAATATCGGTATATGTAGGATGGCTAACTTTCGAAATTCGAAGAGCTAGTAAACTATTAAAAAAAAAAACGAGCAAAGATTACTTTGAGGCATTACGAAGATTTCAAGGTGTCTAGGCGATGATTGTTCATAATATACATTGTGGGATTTCTTTGACATGTTTGTTCGGAAATCAAAGGTATCCATCTGGATTTCATTAAAAGAGCACGCAATGTACCGATCATTTAGCACCCACATTCAATAGTTATCGTCTACAAAGAGGTTTATTACCTGTAGAACAAATGTTTTAACCTTGGTATATAATGTCTCGGGGATAACGGTGGGTCCGGTTGCACAACGCCAATGAATTTTATTAACCAAAAACAGACGGTCTGACGTATAGTTTATTTATATTAAGCAGAGATCTGGTTTCTAATTATAGCCATAGCTGTCACACAGGCGAGTGTGGCGAATTTTTTTTTTTTTTTTTTACGGGTACCCGCGTTTACGTTTCAATACCCGGGGTTTTTTAATACGGTCGGGGTAACAGAGTACCCGATGACAGCCCTAGATAAACTACTGATATTATATACTTTAATGATCTTAATAAATAAAATGTGAAAACATTTTTGATTGGTGAAGTAAAATTAAATTTGATAACGGTAATGAAGGAACGAACGTATGCTCCTATTGGCATGCCTTTGAACTTTCTTTTATTGCACTTACCTTGTTTGATTGGATACAAAATACCTATTCAAAGTGATAAAACAATACCGGTTTCTTTTAATTGATTCTTTTATTGTAAGAAACACTTCCCCACGCTGTTGATCAAAACAAAGCCGGCATGTAATTAGGTTCTCCCTGAAGTACTCGCGGGTTTCGATGTGGCGGTTGACTGACTCTTTTCATGTTTTCAGAACAGAGAATATGTACGGTATGTTGGGATTGTAGAGACAAAATTAAAGGATAAAAATGTGAATTTCACCTAGCAAGACATTTAATTAGTGTCTATTTCATTCTCTGTTCCCACACGTTAGCATTTACCAGAATTTTTCATTGAGCGCTGTTTATTTACAATTTATAGTGTATTAACAACTATTTGTCTTTTAAAAAAAAAAAAACATGTGAAATCTTTTTAGAAATTGCAAATTTCACAATATGGATTCTATCTTTACGGGCAATAATCACCATTTTCGATGATAAAAACGAGTTATATATCAAGGTTTAATTTATTATTTCTTATCATGACTTTTTTCACGTTCAACACATTTTAAAAAATTTTTTTGAAAAAATCGGGAGCCATGCTGGACACCGCGTTGTAAGCGGGTTCGCGAGTTATCCGGACGCGAGTTATCGAGGGAGTGGTGTATTAATATCAACTAGATTTCAAGTAAATTGTTTTCTAAAGATGCCACAAACAGAAGAAGCAGCAAAATTCATGTTAATCACACAAAGTGTAATATTTCTTAAAAAAAAAGAAAAACTATTTTTTAGGTATAAAAAACTTCAACAAACAAATCTATGCAACTTAACAAGAAACAATGATTTTATTAAAATTTCAACTCTAGCAACTATAAACAGTACTAAAATCCATGAATATCATAATTTGATGCTGAAACAACAAGGGATGTGAGGTTGGGGAAAATTGTTCAGATTTTGTTCTCCACATATCCAGCAATTTTGGAAAGAAGCAGTAAGTTTTAAACCATCTTGGATGCAATCAATATAAAAAAAAATATAAATGCACCTATCAAGTCTGTTGCCAAATGTTGCTAAGCAACTAGGGACCTAACAAGCCATCTGCCCTTTGGATGATCAATATGGAAATTACCATTTTAAATTAATATAAAAAGTACATCTGATAAGCTAACACAAAATGAAAACTTGTCAATTAAAAATTAATAAAATTAAGAATATGATATGTAAACAAGTACCTGATGAAGAATATCCAAAGAACACCTCTTCTGGTACTGATGCAACTTTTTTCCATAGTTATGTCCAAGTCTTTGAGTCTGGTTCTGTACATACATTGACATGCGACACAATTCTTTGTCCGATGTGTAAAAATTGCCATAATTCTCCATCTGGAGAGGAGCTTCTTCAACAAAACTAATATCAACAGACATGTTGAAAATGATCACAATGAACTAATAGCACAAATACAAATGACACTAATAAACACTAGAACTATATGGTATCACATATGACCAATGGAATTATGAATATGTAGAAACACACAATCTGCTTCAGATAAATCCTTGGATAATTCAATGAATCTTAGATGATTTTGTACTAGTGATTAATTTCATTGCTAAAACAAGCCTTCATATATCCATTCCATGTAGGAAATCTACTCCCCAACTTTGGCTGCTACAGACTATTTTGTGACACCATTCAATAATCAAGCCTCAACCATGGATTAGGCTTGGAGTACAAGCTCAAGCAGTTCAGCCAATCAGAATGAAGCTTATAGGAAGGGAATTTAACAATCAGGAATCTTGGCTAATTGACCCTCTGCACCTGGTCCAGTTAACTTGGCTTGGGGTGACAATAGCTCAACTTAATTAGGTAAATAATAGGCTTAGCTTTTGCCCCTCAATCAGGTGGGACTTGGTAGAAAATGAGCTTGGGTGATGACCAATGTGTCAAGTATGTACACATTCTTATCTTGTAAACTTTTAGATATTCTTAAAATGACATGGACTCTGAATTTTCAATTATTCTATTTAGCTGTGAATCTATCACAAAAGTAATTTCTATAAATATATATATTCAATATTAAAATAAGATCTAAAATATGAATTAAAATTAAATACAAGAGCATGATGTTTCAAAATTCAGACTTCAAGAAAATAGGATAAATTTGTTCCAAAGGGTGTCTCCTATCTGTTGTATTCATTATCATTTAACTGGATGAAAAAAGACAATTTATCAACTTTTAGTTGAATTTAAAATTTTGAAAAAACAATCCTTTTTTAATTCAAACTAGGCTTTTATCCACAATAAAATGTTTGTTCTACTTGTAATCAAGGATAAAAATAGTAAATTCTTTAAATCCTCCAATGGGTCTTAATCTTATCATGTTAGCCTTGATTATATGCATGTGTGTGTGTGTGTGTGTGTGTGTGTGTGTGTGTGAACTGATGTGAAAATTTAATAATTATACAGATTCCAGTGTAGAATAGACATCTGTCATGAGAAAGATCCTAGGTGAATAAATGAATATATATATATATATATATATATATATATATATATATATATATATA